>JAREIK010002653.1:124284-158116 GCA_029783825.1 Sapria himalayana
CTCTGTGTCTTGCTCCACCACTCATTATGCCTCTATCTCGACCTCTCTCTACCTATCTATTTGCCTTTTCTCCTCCTCTCACTCCACCTCTCTACCTCTCTCTTTGCCTTTTCTCTGCCTCTCTCCACCTCTCTCTGCTTCTTTCTTCTTCTCTCTCTCACCAACTCTATTTATCTCATTCTATAGCTCTCTCTTCATATATATATATATATATATATATATATATATATATATATATCTCTCTCTCTCTCTCTCTCTCTCTCTCTTAGTCTTTCTTCATCACACTCTCTTTTCCTCTCTTTTCCTTTATCTCTGACTCTCTCTGCCTCTATCTCCACCTCTCTCTATCTCTATCTCTGACTCTCACTCCACCTCTCTCCCCCTTTCTATCCACCTCTCTCTTTCTGCCTCTTTCTCTACCTTTCTTTCTGCCTCTCTCTCAGTATTTCTATCTACCTCACTCTCCTTGTCTCTCCACCTCTTTCTGCTTCTCTCTCGGCCTCTCACTTTGCCTCTCTCTCGGCCTCTCACTCTGCCTCTCTTTCTCCATCTCTCTCATTGACTCTCTATTTGCCTCTCTCTCTACATGTCTCTCTACATCTCTCTCTGTGTGTTGCTCTGCATTACTCTCTGCTTGTTTCTCTACATCTCTCTCTCTCTCTCATCTTCTATCTTTTCATCACTCTCTATATCTTTCTCTCCATCTTTCTCTCCATTTCTCTTTTCTCTCTCTATCTTTCTTTCCATCTTCATCTCTCTCTCTCTCCAACTTATTGTCTATCTCATTTCACCTGTATCTTTGTCTCTCTCTCTCTCTTTCTCTCTCTCTCCATCTCTCTCTCTCTATCTCTTTCTCCTTCTCTCTCTCCATCTCTATCTCGATCTTCTCAATCTCTCTCCATCTCTGTCTCTTTGTCTTTCTCTTCATCTATCTCCTTGTCTTTCCCTTTGTCTCTTTTTATCTCTCTCTTCTTCTTTCTCTCCATCTCCCACTTTGTCTCCCAATCCATCTTTTTTTTTATCTCTCTATTCATCTCCCTCTCCATCTCCCTCTCCATCTCTTTCTCCATCTCTACATCTCTCTCTCTACGTCTCTTCGCCTCTCTCTCTCTCTCTGCTACTTTCTCCACCTCTCTCTACCTTTATCTCTTCCTCTATCTATGCCTCTATCTTTGCCCATCAATCTACCTCTCTCTCTCTATCTCTATCTCTATCCATCAATCTACCTCTCTCTACCTTTCTCTCTGCCATTCTCTCTGCCATTCTCTCTGCCATTCTCTCTGCCATTCTCTCTGCCTTTCTCTCTGCCTTTCTTTCTACCTTTCTCTCTGCCTTTCTCTCTGCCATTCTCTCTGCCATTCTCTCTGCCATTCTCTCTGCCTTTCTCTATGCCTTTCTCTCTGCCTTTCTCTCTGCCTTTCTTTCTACCTTTCTCTCTTCCTTTCTCTCTGTCTTTCTCTCTGCCTTTCTCTATGCCTTTCTCTATGCCTTTCTCTCTGCCTTTCTCTCTTCCTTTCTCTATGCCTTTCTCTCTGCCTTTCTCTCTGCCTTTCTCTCCACCATTCTCTCTGCCTTTATCTCTTCCTTTCTCTCTGTCTTTCTCTCTGCCTTTCTCTCTGCCTTTCTCTCTGCCTTTCTCTCTGCCTTTCTCTCTACCTTTCTCTCTGCCTTTCTCTCTGCCTTTCTCTCTGCCTTTCTCTCTTCCTTTCTCTCTGTCTTTCTCTCTGCCTTTCTCTCTGCCTTTCTCTCTGCCTTTCTCTCTGCCTTTCTCTCTGCCTTTCTCTCTTCCTTTCTCTCTGCCTTTCTCTCTGCCTTTCTCTCTGCCATTCTCTCTGCCATTCTCTCTGCCCTTCTCTCTGCCTTTCTCTCTGCTTTTCTCTCTGCCTTTCTCTCTGCCTTTCTCTCTGCCTTTCTCTCTGCCTTTCTCTATGCATTTCTCTCTGCCTTTCTCTCCGCCTTTCTCTCTGCCTTTCTCTTTGCCTTTCTCTCTGCCTTTCTCTCTGCCTTTCTCTCTGCCTTTCTCTCTGCCTTTCTCTCTGCCTTTCTCTCTGCCTTTCTCTCTGCCTTTCTCTTTGCCTTTCTCTCTGCCTTTCTCTCTGCCTTTCTCTCTGCCTTTCTCTCTTCCTTTCTCTCTGCCTTTCTCTATGCCTTTCTCTCTGCCTTTCTCTCTGCCTTTCTCTCTGCCTTTCTCTCTATCTTTCTCTCTGCCTTTCTCTCTGTCTTTCTCTCTGCCTTTCTCTTTGCCTTGCTCTCTACCTCTTTCTCTGCCTTTCTCTTTGCCTCACTCTTTGCCTCTTTCTCTGCCTCTCTCTCCACCTCTCTCCCCACTTATCTATTTGCTAATTTCTCTGCCTCTCTCTCCACCTCTCTCTTTGCCTTTCTCTGTCTCTCTCTATCCCTCTTTCTATCTTTCCACCTCTCAATCTTCTCATCTCTCTTTCTCTCCATCCCTCTCATTCTACATCTCTATGCCTTTCTCTCTGCCTCTCTCTCCACCTCTCTCTCTCTCTCTCTGCCACTTTCACTACCTCTCTCTGCATCTCTCTACCTTTTTCTCTCTATATCTCTTTCTACCCCTCTCTCTCCATCATTATTTTTCTTTCTCTCTTTCTCTCCATCTCTCTTTCATTTTCTATGTTTCTATCTCTATCTATATCTTTCTCCATCTCTCTCTCTATATCTTTGTCCATCTCTCACTTCCTCTCTCTCTATCTATCTCTCTCTTTCTCCAACTTTCTCTCCATCTCTTTATTTCTCTTCGTCACTCTTCATATTTCCTCCATCTCTTTCTCCATTTATCTTTCTATCTTCCTCTCTCCACCTCTCTATCTTTCTTTCTCTCTCTCTCTATGTCTCTCTCCATCTCTTTCTTCAGCTATGTCTCTTCATCTCTCTTTGCATCTCTCTTTGCATCTCTCTATATCTCTATTGTCTCTCTATCTCTCTCTCTCTCTCTCTTTATGTCTCTCTCTCTCTCTCTATCTTTCTAAATTTGCCCCCTCTCTCTTGGTGTCTCTATCTCTATCATTATGCATCTCTCTCTCTCTCCATCTTTATAACTCCATTTCTCTATTTGTCCCTCTAACTCCATCTCTCTCCTTCCCTCACTCTTCATCTCTTTCTCTCTCCATCTCTCTCTCTCTTTATATCTCTATCTCACCATCGCTCCCTCCCTCTCTTTCTCCTGTCTCTCTCCTCTCTCTCTCTCCATATCTCTCTCCCTTCCTTTCACTCTTACTCTCTCTCCTATCTATCTCTCTCCCACTATTTATCTTCATCTCTTACTTTGTCTTTTGCTCTATCTTTCTCTTTGTCTCTCTCTTCATCTTTTTCTCTTCGTCTCTCTCTACATCTTTCTCTATGCCTCCCTCTATTCCTCTCTCCATCTCTCTGTCTTTCTCCATCTCTCTCCATTGCTCTCTATTTCACATTTAGTCTCTATTTCCATATTTCTCACCATCTATCTCTCTATCTCTTTTTCTCCATCTATCTCTGTTTCTCTCTCTCTCCATCTCTCTCTCCTTTCTCTCTCTCTCTCTCTAACTCCATTTCCATCTATCTTTTCCATCTCCATCTATTCCTCTCTCTCTCTAACTCTCTGAGTCTCTCCCTACCTCTTTTTCTCTGCCTCTTTTTGCCTCTCTCTCTTTGTCTTTTTTTGCATGTCTCTCTCTACCTCCTTTGGCATATCTCTCTACCGCTTTGTCCACCTCTCTCTATCTCTCTCTTGACCTCTATATCTCTACTCTTTCTCTCTCTTCTTCTCTTTCCACCTCTCTCTCTCTCTCTGCATCTCTCTCCTCCTCTCTCTCTTCCTATCTCTCTCTCTTCCTCTCTCTCCTCCTCTCTCTGTCTTTCTCTCCTCCTCTCTCTTCCTCTCTCTCTCTCCTACTCTTTCTCTCTCTCTCCTACTATTTCTCTCTATACCTTTCTCTCCTCCTCCTCCTCTCTCTCTCTCCCTCTCTCTCCTCCTCTCTCTCTCTGCCTCTCTCTACCTCTCTCTCTCTCTCTCTTCTCCCATCTCTCTGCCCCTCTCTCTACCTCTTCCCTCTCTTCCTCTCTCTTTCTCCCTATCTCTCTGCCTCTCTCTCCCTCCCCCTATCTCTCTACCTCTTTCTCTCTGCCTTCCTCTCTGCCTATCTCTCTACCTCTCTCTTTCTCCACATCTCACTCTCCTAATCTCTCTCCATCTCTATTTCTCTCTCTCCCTCTCTCCCTATCTCCCTCTCTCTCTATATGTCTCTCTACCTCTTTTCCATCGCTCTCTTCATCTCTTTCTCCATCTATCCCATTCTCTCCATCTCTCTCTTTCTACATCTTCCTCCCCATCTCTCTCTCTTTCTCTATGTCTCTCTCTCCACCTCTTTCAACTCTCTCTTTGTCTTTCTCTCCATCTCTTTCTTTCTCTGAATCTCTCTATGCATCTCTCTCTCTCCATCTCTCTCTAAATCTATCTTTCTAACTTCATCCCTCTCTCTCTCTCTCTCACTATCTCTCTCTATCTCCCTCCATCTCACTGTATATCTCTCTCTATCTTTGAATCTTTCTATTCATTTCTCTTTCTCTCTATTTTTCTTTCTCTTCATCTCTCTCTCCATATCTTTATCTATCTATCTAACTCTGTACCTCTCTCTTTGTCTCTCTCCATAATTTTATCTATCTCTCTAACTATGTACCTCTCCCTTTGTCTTTCTCTCCATAACTTTATCTATCTATATTTCTAACTCTCTCTCTCTCTCTCTATTTTTTAACTCCATCTCTCTCTTTCTCTCTAACTCCATCTTTCTATATGTCTCTCTAACTCCATCTTTCTCTCTCCATCTATCTCTCTTTACCTCCCTCTCTATTCACTCTTTCTTTCTCTATCTCTCTCTCTCCCCTATCTCTCTCTCCCTCTCTCTCTCGCTATCTCTCCCACTCTCTCTCACTATCTCTATCTATCTCACTCTTGCTATCTCTCCCACTCTCTCTCTCTCCCACACACACACACTTCCCTAGACACTCTCTCTTTCACAATCTCTCTTCAACTCTTGCTCTTTCTCTTTCTACATCTCTCTCTTTCAGACATTCTCATCATCTCCCTCTCCATATCTCTCTCTATCTCCCTCTCCCTCTCTATCTCTATCTCCCTCTCCCTCCCTCTCTCTCTCTCTCCTATTCTATCTCCATCTCTCTCTCTCTCAATCTTTCTCTCTATCACTCTCTCCATCTCTCTCTCTTCATGTGTCTCTCCATGTGTTTGTGTCATTTTGTGTCAGTGTCTATTAGTGTGGGTGTGGGTGTGAGTGTGGGAGTGGGTATGGGTGTGGGTGTGTGGGTGTGTGGGTGTTTGGGTGTGGGTGTGTGGGTGTGTATGTGTATTCATATAAACACTTTTTCATCCTATTTGATGTAAGTATATCAAAAAATATGCATTTTTTTTTGTGACACAACTGTGTAAGTATATAAACATGTCTATATATATATGCATATATCATATGAGTCAACACTCCTTAAAAGAATGTTTGAGTATATATGTATATATCTGAAAGGCTTAATAATGATTAAGAGAAATATGAGTAACCAGTTAGTTACATAGGTCTGTGTGTTCGTATGTGTCTATGTATAGACATGTTTTTATAAATGAATGTTTATTGAAGCATTCACATGTGACTAATATGTTATTCCTAAAAAGTCAAATTTCAAGGTGTAAACATTTGGTTACACATGTACAGTCACATATCTATTTAGCTATTACAAATTTAAACTTAAAAATACACAAAATATATACCTATATGGCTATACATAAATAGAAGATTAGAAATAAAAATATGTTAAGTGGAGGCATACATTCAATATACACTATATAGATATGTATATTATTTTGTGAATTCATACCCATGACACAAGTGTGAATACACAAAAATAAAATTAGTATATTGAAATATGTACATAATAATTTATATAACAATATGTGATATCAAATATATTACACATGTATTTATTAAAAATATATAAAAATATGTATTTTTTCATTAATTAAAAGATGTATATAATAGGTAAAAAGATTAAACATAGAGAAACAATTACTATGTATGTTTGGAAAAAGAATAAAGATGTGATCTAACTTACCCATACGTAAAAAGAAGTATAAGACAAAGTAGAATGATATAGTGCATGAAAGTGAGTGGCCTATAAAGTTTCAAATGCATCATAATGTTATTTGATTTTTCTTAATTTTAATTTAGTATAAGTTCTCTTTAAAGTCTTAAATTTATGTGAATGTGTGAATTATTTTTTTTGTTGGACAATTTTAAAGGAAAACTCATAATAATTGGAAGACCATACTTATTCTTTTTATATTGGTATAAATTTGCAACTCATGTACCATAGTTTTGTTTTAATATTAGTATTGAAATATAATGCTTATTAATGTGACATAAATTTAAAGTCTACCCAGGAATCATGATTATTGTTATGAACTTAGTTAAGTCATTTTTTGTATTATGACATTGACATTATCTTAAGGCCTAGGTAGATAAATTATCCAAATCATGTGTTGAGCAATATCAACAATTAGTTTCTACATATGTGGGTATATGGGGCAGTGTTTGTTCATGTGTGGGCGCATGAGGGTGTTTTTGTGCATGTGTGTGTTTGTATGTTGATTTTTGTATACTTAATAACATGAAAAAAGTTTACGCAAGAAA
This sequence comes from Sapria himalayana, assembly GCA_029783825.1. Lineage (NCBI taxonomy): Eukaryota > Viridiplantae > Streptophyta > Magnoliopsida > Malpighiales > Rafflesiaceae > Sapria > Sapria himalayana. The sequence goes on from JAREIK010002653.1 coordinate 130,974, forward strand.
CTATTTCAAAATGAGAAATTGTGTGAAAAAATTTAAAAATATATTTATATATGAGTGAAATGTTTATAGTTGGTGACTTTTTATAACTAAATTACATAGATATGATGCATAGAGAAAGCTACTCTATACGAGCAGTTTTATAAAGGATATTTTAAGTACTAGCTAATGTTTGTATGGTTGGTAATAATTAAAATAAATTTTATTAAGTGATAGTATTTAACATGGGAATGTAATGAACTTTTTTAAAAATGATTATATAATTGAGTGATGTGGATTTATGAATTTTCTACATACTTAAATTATTTACATCCAAATTTATAGCTAATGTTTGTTAAGACTTTGTTAAGTTGCCTAATTTTATTGATTAGGTAGTATCATAAAAGCTCGTTGGTGAGAGTATCTCATCAACAAAGATTTATAAGCATATATATCCAAAAATTAGTAAAAGGACTTTCGATTAGTTATCAATTTTACATGGATTGTATTTTCAGTTCGGTCAATCAATAATGAGTACTCAATTCTTGTAAAATAAATATTTTGGATTGTATTATCAATCTTAGATTAGTGGATATATAAATTTAATTCATGTAATGTTTAAATAATTTAAATTATTTTGGATTTGAATATAGAATAAATATTAAATTATTTGTAATGATTCTTTGCCTTAAAGATTATATAAGATAGTTATCACTATTGATCCATCTCAATTAATAATCTCATCATTATTGTCTACTTGATATTTGACCACTGTGATAATAAATTATATCTACTTGGGAGTTATTCACAATCTCATACTTTTTTGGAAATTCATCAACTACCCTTGATATGTTATTTTTTATGTACATACTTTTTCTTTAGCCTGATGTAACATAAAGACCAAGAATTGATATGGTTTGTAAGTATCTATATTTTTAGTTTCGTAAGTTTCATGCTCACAAAATTAATATATGCTTCCTACAAGTTTCATTGTTAGGAACCACATGAGTGAAAACAATTCAAAGAGCTATCACTACATTATGAGTCATAATATACTCATGTACATCCTGATTATTATCTATCATTATCCTTTTTGGTGATGATATGATTTACGTACTAAAGTTAAAGCTCTATATAATATCTAACTAAATCAAGAACTAGTTTTTCTAAGACATAATAAAGTATAAAATTATTCATAATTTTAGTTTCGTAAGTATCATACTCATAATAATTAATATATCAAAATTTTAAGTTTTAACATATATGTTTTTTTTCATGTATCATGGTCGAAAAGATTATCACATTCTTTCTATCATATGTACGAGTTTGTCTTGTGGTTTACATGTCACTTTCAGCCATGAAAACTCACATAAACTCACCAATAGTTAAATTCCTAATTTAAGTTCTATTTAATCACTAATTCATCAATTTTTATAATACAACATAAAATCAAATATATTCATTAATATAAAAATCATTTATATTATGTCCCCAACTCTAGGGTGTGAGAGTCGTACCCCCAACTCTATGATTTATTTTATGTCTTGTGTTTCCTACTTTTGGAGCCCTTGGAGAATTCAAAAATCACCCATAGGATTTGGTTGATTTATTTTGATTTTGTTTAGTGTCTCGAAGAAGAATAAAGTTGAAAATTTCTTTCAATTTCTCTCTCTTTCTTTTTTATACTTAAATATTTTTACATTATTTTAAGTAGAAAGTCATATCTTTCAGAGAAATCTCATTACTTTGATATTCATCTCTTGAGCACGATATCATGACTCTAGAAAGTAGCAATGACTCTATAGTGTATCTTAAACTTTGTGTAACATAAAGTTACAACATTGGCAATGTCAATGAATTGAACCTAATATCTTTGTAACACAATCACAATGTTGGGAATGATAGTGACTTTATTATTTATCTGTATTATTCATCACACAACCATGACATTGGGAATAGTCATGATGTTAGGAATCAACTCTCATGTTCATATGATAGTCATGACACTAAGTGTGATCATATCTTTGACATTCGTCTCTCTTAAACATCATATAGTCGTAGCACTAGAAATGTTAATGATAATGGTAATCACCTCTCATGTGCTTTATATAGTTATGGTACGGAGAAATAATCACAGCATAAAGAATAGTCTTTCTTGTATTAAAAGTTGTTGAGGTTATAGGAATTGTCATGAATTGGTTTTGAATTCTCTCATATATCATACAGCGACGATATAAAAATTTGTTGGCACTGGCAATTAGCTTGACATTGAAGTCATGACTTTGTCCTCTCTCGAGGTCAAGAATCACAACATTGGTGAATGATTGTATTCAAAATAATGTCTTTTGTAATATTTTGCATCCAGAAGTCATGGTACTGAATAATTATTTTGGCTTTAAATTGAGTAGCTTTGGCTTTGTAACTTTTGATGACCCAAAAGTCATAACTTTGTAAAATTATCATAGCTTTGATTTGAGTCTAAAAAGCCTTATTAAAGATAAAGTTATATCTTTAGAAGGTGCATGTAATTTTTAGTATAACTAAGATACTTGGTTACTATGACCTAGAATTAATATTTTAGCTATTTAATTATTATGAGATAAATATGACTGACTCCATGATAATATCAAAATCACAAAAATGTATTGCACAGTTTAAAGACTATACTAACTAGGCAGTATAGTCATAGAATACAAAGAATGCTATAACCAATTAGATAATTTTGTCTAAAAATAAATGTTAAAACTATGCAATGCTCCATAATATACTTAATAATCGAACATCTTCAAAAACATATCAATTTCATAACTATTAACCAAAATCTACAAAAATTCTAAAATTATGAAATTAATCAATTTATGTCCCACCATGCTTACACATTATTTAAAATTAGTAAAATACTCAAGAATGTTAAGTAATTTGAACACCTAACAAACTTACACATGAAATCTTTTTGTCATCCTTGAGCAATAACTCATCTCTCAGTATAGAAAACTATAACTCAAAAAAAAAAATTTTCTCTACGACTATATTTGAGTGTCATAGGGTCTCAAATTAGTGAAGAAACTTTAAGTATACATATTAATGGTCACAAGGGATTGAGTTTTGTGACTATACTTTTAGGGAGTTAGTTGTGCATAATTATCTATGTAATTGATATAGATATTTATTACATTATACATGAAAAATAAAATCTCTAGGTTAGCTCACAAGCATTGCTACATTTAATGTCCATAGCTAGATCAACAATACTTCATTTTTTCCATCAGAACCTTTACTGCCCAAGCTATATTTTTAAGTATACTATTTTACATCTTTTTTGTTACTTCATTCGATCTTGCTTCAGCTACAATTGCTTCGTTGACCCTTTTTTTGGCTGCTACAACTTTGGTAAATGCTACAACTTCTTCTTTTGTACTAACCATGACACCAAAACCCATCTCATCATCATTTGGGCCATATAAGCATTTGTAAATATTACACTTTACTTACTCATTGGCAACACAAAAAGTGAAGTCCCATTTCTTGATGTCAATAAGGGATTGTCTAGTAGTCGAAAATAATTATTTCAATACTACCTGGATGTAAAATTTTTTTTCCCATATCTAATATAATAAGATTTTCAAGAAACATAAAGATACTCATCTTAAACAAAACATATTTGATAGTTAGGGTACTTGATAGACTAATAGCCATTTAGAGTGATAAAGATATTTAAGTAATTCTTTTGATATTAAATCTTCACACAACCAACATGGGCATCAAGTTAACACTTGATCCCAAGTTGTGTAATACTTTTCCAAATATGTAGTCTCTAATGTCGCAAGGCATAATAAAACTATAGGGGTCCTAAAATTTCTCTAGAAGTATTCTTTGAATAATTGCATCACACTTCTTCTTCATATTCACGGTTCCATATATCCACCTTCTTCTGACTACTCATGATATCTTTAATAAACATCACTTAGTTTAATATTTAGGATAGAGCATTGGTAAATGGTATATTCAATTTAAGTTTCTAGAATATGTTGAGAAACTTTTCCAAGTTTTCATCCTATTTTCTCTCCCTAGAATATTTTGGAAATCAAAGATTCATCAAAAACGTAGCCATAGCTTCATTCTGATTTATTTCTTTATCTTCATAGTTTTGGGTAACCTTCATTTACTCATCTATTTCTTTTCTTCCTTCATTTTCCTCTAGGAGTGAGATTTAGGTTTGCACATCCACTAGAGTCAACTTTATTAGGTGTCGTGACATAAAGGCCTTTATCTTTGAAAATAATTTTTAGTGGGAGTCATGATATTTTAGAAAATTTTAGTAGGAGCTATGATATTAGGAAAGTCGTGATATTATCAGTTCTAGGAGTTCTAGAATAGTCTTGCTCAATGAATTTTCCTTGTATCTTTTTCCTACTTTGAAGTAAAATAAATGAGTAATTCTCCAGATTTATCTCAGTCTCACTTGGTAGTTCATTAACTTCATCGATAATATCAATAATCAAATTTGTTGTTTATATTCTTAAATACCAAACTCATTTGATCCATTCTTATTTCAAGCTTCTTCATATGATTGTCTTGGTTTTCATTTTTTTTCTCAATTATATCTAAATGTCATTTATACTTTCTTTCAAAGTTGACACCTCTTCTCTTCATGATGGTTTGTAATTCAAATTTGATTTTCTTTGATTGTTATAGTTCATCATACTATTTCAAAATTTATCAAAGCTTACTCATATTTTGTAACATACTCTTAAAGCCTTCATATGAAATATTCTCATGATTTCTCATGTTCAGATAGTAATGCATCAGAACATTGTTGTTGGGTCGAAACATGTACTATTTTTTTTTTTTTTGCATTCCATTGGCTTCCTCTATTTGATAAGTGGGATCCAGGTCTATCATTTCATGTGGATGCAAATTAATGATCTCTCACAATCCTCTTTTATATTCCTCTTCGGTGTCAAATTCTTTAGAATAGCTTCTATTTTTGCTTCAATTGTAGTGAATTGATCTAATTCTAATACTTTGGCTTCTCTTCTCTCAAAGGAACTATATGTTGGAGTTTGGTAGTTATTCTTCTCTAGCTCTTCAAATAAGTAATATACCTCTTCTATCAATTTATTCATAATTAAACCTTCTATGGCCATATTAATCATGGATCTTATCAAATAATTTAACTCATTTTAGAAGGTTTTAGTTTGGAATTACAACTCAAACCCATGTTGAGGACACCTTGTGAATAACTCATTAAAATGGTCTTTTAAGCATTCTATAAAGTCTCTTGCTCATATTTTTAGAACTTGCTTATTTTGTTCCATAATTGAGAAGTAATTTGAGGTGGAAAAAACATAGTGAGACAGATGCTCACTAGTTCATCCCATCTCTCATTGGAGTTATGAGATAAGCACTGGAACTAACTCTATGTCTCATCTCTTAATGAAAATGAGAATAAACATAACCTTATTGTATTGGGGCTAACTCCAATATCTTTACCATATCTCATAGCTCTAAAAATATAGTAACATGTCCATTAGTATCTCTGATACCCTTTCACTATACGAGTGTTGCTAAATCATCACTATATGACAAGGCTTCAACTCAAAATAGTTTATTTTTTTTGTTGTGTCTGAATACCCGAATACCTATCCATCATCATGAGCTTCTAATAATTTTTCAATGTGTGGTAGTGGATGAGCTATTGGATAGCTTGTTTATTAAGACTTGAGGCTCTCTATTACTTAAAAAAACCTTCATAAACTTTTTATCACCTTTTTTTCTGAACATTATTTTCATAGTTCTTAAAACTTATTGGTGTAGATGGCTTAGCTTAGTTATGGAATTTTGGCTAATAAAAGGGTACTAACAAATGAAAAAGATGTAAGCAAAATACCAAACACAACTATCAACTTTTCAAAACTAGATAACAAGACTAGCCATTAGATTTGTGTAGATAAAATTAATGTTATCTAAACTTTTAAAAAGGAATCATCCTTTCTTAAGGATAATAATATCAACTCACATTGGCTACCTAAAACAAACAATCCTCAATAATAGTTCTAAAAACTTAATGTGACTTTATTATGCTACCTTATTTTATTAGTTAGTAATCATAAGAATTCTTGAGGGAAGCATATGTTAATTAGCAAAGAATTGATGTTAACACTATGTGATGTTCCATATCTACCCATTTGCCAGATGCCTCTAAAAATTTTTAATTTTATGACTATTCATCAAAATTCACCAAAATTCTAAATTCATAAAATTGATCCATTTAAGTCTCATTTTCGTACTTATATATCATCTAAAAATATCAAAATAATCAAGAATGTTTGGTAATTTGAACACCATATATAGTTGATTGTAAGTATTTTGATTACAAGCTAACATTTGTATAGTTGGTAATAATTTAAACAAATTTAATTAAGCGATGATGTTTAACATTGGAATATATTGAACTTTTTAAAGAAGTTTATACATTTGAGTGATTTTGATTTATAAATTTACTACATAATTGGATTATTTACGCCCAAATTATTTTGTTGTTTTATTTCTATTTTTGTGTCTTGTTTGGTTTCAAAAATGTATATGAACTATGATTTAAAAGTTAAAATATAGTTACATTTTATGCTTTCTAAATTTAGATTGATAGTGTACATAATAGTATAATGAATTAAACATATTTCTTTTGAAAAAATAATACAGAGAGTTAGAATCTGAAATAAATTTGAAATGATAGAAGATTTGGTGGGCTATATGTCTATATATAAATCATATATAGATTCCATCTCTATCCAATATATGGGCTATATTTAAATTAAAATATTTTATAAAAACTTATGAGATAACTACATGCTCATAGGTTTGTAACGCAACAAAAAATAGTGACAATGATATTTTACAAGTTATATAAATTGCTTTGTTATGTCTCATTACATGAACACTAACACATCATATCTTATTAGAACTTTAAAGTAAAAAGTGGTTGGAAATGAATGATACTAGAATGAATGATTATTCAGGAAATCCTCATGTTGCAAACATATATTAGAGATCATACCCGACAAGCTACTTTATTTAAGGATGGTAGTTCTCAAGTTTAAGATTGATCAAACATAATCAATTTGTTTTTAGAGATAAAATCATTAGGATATTAATCTCTCATCAACCTCATACTAAACCAGAGTTTTATGCATATGATATGACCTCCAATCCCCACATAAATTGCGATATTCTTTAATTCAATTAAAATTGATGAATATGAACTTTTAAAATAAAAAATATTATAAAAGATCATTTTATTAAGAAAATGATATGTGAAAAATTAAAATAAACAAAACATGTGTTATAGTTGAAAAATACTAGGATGGGACTCCATACATTGGCTACTTGGATGTCTTCTGACATTACTTTCCAGAAGAAAGTGAGGAACTTTTTCCTCTACTAATAATAGGTCGAAGCTTAAACCATCAATAGTCCATCTTAGAATTTATACTTTCATTGCACACATTTGTTGTAAACTCTTTTCAAGGTAATATGTTCCATACAAATTTTGATTATAATTACATTCAAAACTAATTCATTAAGTTTTATCCCAAACCTCTTTGAGCATACAATTATGCAAGAAGAAAAAATTTTGGTCTAACTACTTTAACAATATTTATGGAATAATACTGGGATGGGAGATTACCTAAAAAATTCATGTGTTGCTTGTATGTATTAGAAGTCATGTTTTGATATGATGACAAGTACATTCATCAAGATGTTATCTCTTGGGTTCGAAATTTGTTATTTATAATCATTTTTATTCTCTAGCATAAGATTGTCAAGATTGTAACATCTCATTGACCCCATGCTAAGTAGGTCATAGGGTACGACCTCCAACCTCCACATAGATTGCTATGTTCTTTAATTCAATCAAAATTTAAAAATATGGTCTTTTAAATATTCTCATTAATATTCAATATTATAAAAGATCAATTTATGTAAAAAAATAATAGGTGAAAAATTAAAATAAAAAAATTTGGTATAATAAATGAAAAACAAAATTTATATAAAGCTAGGTTTACATGATCATCTTACCTGTTTAGTTTCACTTGATCTTTTTGTATCATTTGATAGACGTCACTCCATACATAGCTACTATGATGACTTCTAATAATACTTCCCAAAAAAATTGACTTATTCCTCCATTAATAATACCTTGAAACTTACACCATCAATATTCTATCTCATAATTGATAATCTCTTTGCTGATACTTGTTATACATTCAAGTGTCATGGGAGTATGCTCAATACTTCCAAATGAATTATGGATTTGATTTTATTACATTCTAAACTTGTTCTTTTAGTCTAATATGAATAAAAAGTTTTGATAGACTAGAGAATCCATGGTGTTATTTCTCATTTCTAAATGTAAAAGGGTATATTTTTAGACACATTTAAAAAATTATGCATATTAGAATAACCAAATTGATAGACTCATCAATGATATGATAATTCGATTAGCAAATGAGCAAGCTGCCTAACCTTGGGAACATGAGTTCAATCCCTAAAGATACTTGTTATGTACTCCTTCATGTCTTTGCTAATCACCGACAATATTGCACACCAGACGTGGATTACATTTTGTTTGACATAATTGAAAAAAAGCTAAAATAATATTTTAAACCACTTATTTGAATTTATTCAAAAGAACCTAAAAAAACTAAATTGATAGACTCACATTTGTTGGATGAATCAACTTTAAAACTATTTTGAAATATATTTATAATAAAGGTTGCTCAAATGCATTCAAATGAATTAATTTTAGTTATATTCCAGACCACTTCATGAACATCTCTCATAGGAATAAATTCAAATGAATATAAAGAATATTTTAAACCACTTCTAAAATACATCTTATTTAAACACTTTCAAATGAAGCACAAGAAAATATTTCAGACCAGTGGACCACACGTAAAATACATCTTGTTTGACATAATTTATATAAAGTTAAAAAAATATTTTAAACTACTTTTGGAGCATATTGTATTCAAATTTATTTAAAAGAACATATATAGAATATTCCAAAAACCACTACTAAAACTTATCTAGTTGAAACATTTCCAAACAAAACTAGACAAAATATTTCAAGTTACTTCTAGGACACATCTTGTTAAAACTCATTAGAATGATTTTGAACAAAAAAGTATTCCAGAATACTTGGAAAACTAATCACATTTAAACATTTTCAAACACATAAAAACACTTAGAGATTTTTTCTCATTTGAACTTATTCTCGCATGGAATTAAATAGAATATTTTATAGCACTTTTATATTACATCTTTTCGTTCATTTTCTGATGAAGAGCATAAAAATATTTTATATAACTTACATAACTTATCTTAGTCAAATACCTATGGATAAGAAACACTGAAATATTCCATATCATTTCTAGAACTCAACATTTTCTAACTCATTTGAATGATAAAAACTTAGGGTATTTCAAACTATTTCTAGATGCATCTTATTTGAACTTATTCAATTGAGAAACAATAATTTACCTTGAGAATTTCTATAACACAAAAACTATTCCAATGACACCTAGAATATATCTTGTTCAAACATGTTTAAAAAAGGAATAAACCTCAAGAGATGTTATATTTAACAAAGTAAAATTTAAACTATTTTATGTTTTAAGAGAATAGTTTTGTCAGATATTTTGACAATATCTAGACCAATGCTTGCTTCAACACAAAATGAATGCATTTGAATCAAATTAGTCAATAAAATTCATTCAACTAAATATCCCTCATTGAAAATTTGGTGTGATAAAACACAAAAAATCATGATATATATGATGTATTGCCACGTAAGTGTATCCAAGACATTAAATAACATAATATATAAGTATGATTGAAAATAAAAGTTATTTACACATGATAAATAAGAAAGATAAGGAAAAGATAAAATTGGGCCACTATTTTAAATTTGATTTCTTCTATTTTATAAGTCTAGTATACATTTCAAAAAACTTTTTCCCGATTTTATATAAATATTTTCTTCTTTTTCTTAAAATAATCTCCAAAATATAAATTTGCTTTTGAAAGATATGAAAAATAGACAAAAGTAGGAATCAATGGCTAATAGAAGAAATAAGATTAAGTTGTCCATAAGGTACTCCGAGATTTTCTCCATTTAATTCTAATACTAAATTCTACAACTTTTCATCCGTAGAATAATTTTTTGAATAACTAGCACTCTAGAAGTCTATTTTTCTAGCTCTTCCTTAGTTACATGCTAAAGAGATGATAAAATGAAACTAACAACATATGCTACCACCATTAAACACTTAACCATTCATGAACTCTTTCATGAAGATGAAAGGTCTCTATTTTGTGAACTTCTCTTATGACACATGTATAGAAGTAGTCTGGATATAGGTATACTTTGATATAGCTATCAATTTGGATAGGCCACATATAGAGGTCTAAATGAATCCAAACTTGGTCATATAATTGAGTAGGGCTATCACATCATGAGTCCTCGTGGTTAATAACCTACCCAACTTATTGGTTATGGCAAGCAAGGTTTGCATGCTATCATAAGATGATAAAAAATTCAAATTCAATTTTATAATACAAGGTTATCATAAGATGCACATTTTGAATTATTTTCTTTATTATCATCAAGATGTAGCCATAAATCCTTATCACACACCATATGATGTAATTACTATTTGGAATGCTAAATAGAAAATAGAACTAGTTATTTTGATAATTATTCATATTTTGTTTGTTTTGAAAAGAGCTTTAAAATCAACAATTTCACTAAATTGTGTTTTGACGTGTTATGATGAAAAACAGTAAAATTAAATAATTTTTGAGTAAAATGTGAGATGTGATAGATCATTGAGAAGGAAATGATCTAAAAGTCATATGAATCCATAATATTCTTTGTGTTACAACTTTGTTGCATGTCATAAAGCTATAGGATAGTTTTATTGTCTATTTTGACACAAACTTTATACAAATAGTCATGATAATCTGTAAAAACCATGATTATACTATCTCATCGACAAAATAATTTCACTATGCAATATTAACTACAAAAATTTTTTGGAGTCACAACCATACTAGCTCTTTATATTTTTATGGTTATGATATTAATATTATGTCACAACAACTAAGTACCCCACTTGTGTTAAAAGCCATGATATCCTCCATTACCACAATTTTCTCATTACAAAGCTATCATATCCAAGGAAAAAGTAGCATTGTTATTCCTAGTTCAATGACTTTAGCTATTAAAAGTTCAAGAGATTACTAATCGAACCATTATCATTTTTAGGGTTATGACTTTCTACTCATGAGGATTGACCAAAGTCGTGACTCATTCCTAGTGTCATGACTTTAGTTATAAAGATGAAATATATAAATCATGTCTATCTCTATTGTCATGACTTAGTATTATAGAAGTGAAATGTGTTGTTGTGACCAATGTGAGAAGTTTCTCAATATTTTCTATAAGTTGAAGTAAATAATTCATTTTCCTAAGCAATGTCTCAAATGATGAATTATATAAAATTCATAAAGGTAAGAGAAAGTTGTTGGCAATTGGCATGGTGAATATGATGGAGAGATATAGCACAAATATTCAATGAAAACTTTCATAGAAATGGAAAGATTTGAGAAGTTTTATAAAACCATGCATTATTAGGTGATGTATATTTTAAAGGTATAATGTGATTTGAGATCAAATGTCAACTTGATATCATTATCAATAGTATAAATATTGAACATCGGTGATATTACTTCAACCTCTCTCTCACTACTACTGATTGATCGATCAACAAAATACCTAATAAGTTTTATTGAAGATATATTTTTTAAGGTTTGTGTATTTATTTTTTTTAATATATTTTATAGTGTTGGATATGGAAGAAGATCGAATTGTTCCATTAATTTTGTGATAACTATTTTTAATCTTTAGACAAGCTCTCTTTATTGTCAAGAAGGAAGAGTTCACACTTCACGTAGGCTAGGAGATAGTGAAGTTCAACCTTTACAAAGATATATAGAGTCCAGCCTATAACTAGAAAAATTGTTGAAGGATAAATAATCTTTTCTACACTACAAGACAACAAAATATAGACTTCAGATGGAATGATTTTATAGAATATTGCATGCATGATAAAGATGAGAATAATCACATAGAAGATGAATTATAGAACTATGAAAGTGATGATGACACTGAAGAGAATACTTCTATGTAGTCATGGCATTCTTCAAAATTGTGATTTTAGAAGGGTCCAAAGAAGAGTACTCCAGAAGGTGGAAAAGAAAAGCAAAGCACTCAACTTATTTTCATAATTGTATAAAAAAATGATGTAGAAGATTTGAAAAATTTATTGATAATGAAAGAATAAGCAGAATTCCAACTAGTGCCTGATAAAATGATAGAAGAAGACAACATTATCAACACTTATGAAATATCCAAAAGAAGTAGTAAAACAAATGGAGATAGCAATGAAAGTCTTGACTTTCATCAACATCACAACTTTGGAGATATATAAGCTATGATAAACCACAGTGCTATGAATTTGGAGTTTCTGAAAGAAAAAACTCAAGGTACAATTCAATAAAATACCATGACAAAGCCCAACACCATGACTTTAGAGTTCAAGAAAGAAAAAGCTCGAAGTATAGGCCAAGAAAAAGCTTTAGTGATTCCCAAAGTGATAGAATCCAAGGAGGATGAAGCTACTAGTTTTTAAAAAGCTATGACAACCTAAGAAAGAGAAAGGATAGAAGGAAGCCTGAAAAAGGGAACATGAAATATAATTCAATGCTGAAAGAAAGCTAGGGAAGAAAAGCAGTGAGAGATTATACGATGAAACTAGTCTTGATAACTAAGATTCTTAGGTAATTCAGCTTCCACGTTTATGATTTCACAGATTCTGAAGAAGAATAAAATAGAGTAAATAGAAAACAATATATATCCACAATCACAATCCAACAAACCATAAGAAACAAAATCAAACCACAATAGAAACACGATAAATAACATGGTTCACTATTCATTCAATATGACTAGCTACATCTACTAGAAAATGCTTATGCGTTTATAGATTATAACCAAAACAAGTCTTACAGATTTATGAGCAGAAGCAGTCATGAAGAAAATCATGCAAAGAGGAAAAAATTGAGATGAATAGTTTCGCAAGAAAAAATTATAACAGCACAAAAAATAGTAATAAAAAAATGTATATCAATACCAGAGTGGGTCAGATCACTTGGATGGATCGGGTTCTGCTCCAAAAATTTCTCCGGCCCACTTACTAGGTAGCGGGACCCCTGTTATTATGCTATTGCTGCATTCCCAACCTTTCAATATTTTATTTCCAGTACTTAAGAAAATATTAAAATAGAAAATATTTTGGTTATACAAAATAGTTTATCAAAACAAAATATATATACAACAAAGATCATCAATATAGGTATCAAATCTTTGATGATCTAGCTATGGATGTTAAACACAGTGCTACTTGGAAGACAATCTAGAAATTTTTTTTTATATGGTATGATGAAATAAACCTAATTATAACAAATATAGTCCTGGAACTCAAATTACACCATGACTCATTATATGTCCACAAAAAAGTAGCCCTAATATTTAGGCACAATATGACACTCAAATCAAATTATAACAAATATTTATGAAGGATGGATTAATAGTACAATTTTTTTATATATAAGGGAGTAAGTACTTGGGGATGAGCATTCACTTTAGTGTATGAGTTTGTTTAGTATGCGAAATAATAAATAAAATTTGTTACTTTGATGATTATTCATGATATATTTGTTGAGAAAAAAGAGCTTTAAAATGAATAATTTAACTAAATTATGATTTTGATAGATTGTGATAAATAACTATGAATGTTGCTGATTTTTGGGTAAAATGTGAGACATGGTCAATTATTGAGAAGGAGATAAGCCAAGCATCATGTAAAATCATATTATTCTTTATACTACAACTTTGTTACACCTCATTGAGCTATAAGCTAGTTTCAGCATCTATTTTTGGCTGAAGCTCTATATATATATTCATAGTAATTTCATATGCAATAACTTTACTACCTACTTAATATAATTATTTCACTATGCAACATATTTCTTTTGGCTGCAAAACTTACTTAGAATTTCAGCCATACTAGCTTATAAAATTTTTTTATGACTACAACATTACATTTATATCATAGCAACTAAGTACCCAACTAGTGTTAGCCATGAAATCCTCTAGTACCATGACTTTTTCATTATAGAGTTACAAGTCTAAGAAAAAAGCCACAATACTATTCCTAGTGCCATAACTTTTAGCTACATAATATTCTAGAGAACAATACTCAAGCCATAGATATTTCCAAGGATGTGACTTTCTAATCTTGAAGAATAACCAAAGTCACAACCCATTACCAGCATCATGTCTTTTGGTTAAGGAGACAAAATAAACAAGTCACATCCATTTTTAACATTGTGAATTAGTGTTACATAGGCAAAATGTATAATCATGGTCATTCCCAATACCATGGCCATCTGATATAAGATAGAGACCAAAGGCACAACTTGTTCTCAATGTTGTGACTTTATGTTCCAAAAACAAAATATATAATTGTGGCTATTCCCAATCTTGTGGTATTCTAGAGCAAGAAAGAGACTAAAGACATGACTTATTTTTAGAGTCATGACTTTGTGTTATAGAAAAAAAAATAAAAAGTCATGACATTCCTAAAAGTCATGACTTTTAACTTAAATTTTACACCCAACTATTTGAGTATAAAAAAGCAAAACATGATATTTCGAGAAAATTCTTAGACATGAGAAGAGAGAAGCAAAGCTAGGGTTTTGAAAGTAAACTTTCACCCAACCCTAGAAGTGAAATATGAGCAAAGGGGTGAAGCAAGACACAAGTATTAATCTCGAGGGGGAAGGTGTGAATTTTGATTCACCCTAGATAAAATCTGAGGTGCTCAATAAAGTATTGTAGATTTTGGATTTAATTCTTAGATTTTCTTGAAGGTTATCACTGGGAACTCAAAATTACATGAGATATATATTAAATTATCTTGGGTGAATTGCTTGCTAGTTTTAGGCTAAAATGAGGGTTGTTAAAATTATTTCATGTGATGGATGGATAAAAAATCATTTTATATTTAGATTTTATTATTATTTAGTTATTGATGGATGTGATAGTTATGTACAACTAAAATTAAGGTTTTATTATTGGTGAGTTTGTGTGTGTTATTGTAGTGAATTGTGATAGATAACCCATGAGGTACACTTAAGCATTATGATTGGAAATAAGTGATACCCTTTTTGATCATGATATATGAGACAAACTTATATGTCAAAACTTGACTTTGAGGAAAGTTAATTATGTGAGTATGATATTTACGAAGCCAATAAGTCATTCCTTTATTTATATCTTATAAGAATTGATCCTCAATTGATATGAATATTTTATAGAATATTTTCTAAGAGTTTCAAATTTAGTCTGAGAGTCATATGTCATCATGGTAGATAGTGACATTTAAACCACAATACACATACAATTAGATAACTTATAAGGTAGTGATTGTCCTATAAGTTACATTCTATTGTATGAATGCTATTGATGAGATTTGAATGAAAGCATATAATAATTATCTGAGTATGATACTTATGAAGCAAAGAATGAAAGTGATATTACTATCACATCTGTTACTTCTATAAGAAACATGAGGTCTGAGAAAAATAATGCTCACATGAAATAAATTTTAAGGATAGTTGATGAGTTGCCTAAAAGGTAAGTACTTGTGAATGACTCTCAAGTAGGGATCACTTATTATTTCAATAGTAAAGTACCAATTATATAACTATGAGGGGATCATCAATTTGAAGGGTCTGATAGTTGATAGCTACCTTTTATACCAATATACTATTAAAATATTTTCATAATAATCATATATTTGTTCTATAATCAAGTACAATAATAAAAAATAAATGTTGATAAAGTTTCTATTAAGATAATATGTAAAATATTTATCTTATAAATTCAAGTAAGAAAGAAATATCCAAAAAAAATTATGAATTACATTTTTTTATTGTTTTTTTTGGATAAATTAAGAATAATTAAAAATATTAAGCATGTCTTATGCTAGTTCTGCTAAAGTAGAAAATGTATGTTGATGAAGTTTCCACTAGCATAATTTGAGAATTCTTTATCTTAGAAATTAAAGTTAGGATGAAAAATCTAAAGAAAAAAATATGAAACAAAGTTTTTTATTGTTTCTTTTTTTTTGGATAAATTAATAATTAAAAAAATTAAGCATATCTCATGCTAGTTCTACTAAAGTAGGAAATATATGTTTATGAAGTTTCCACTAGGATAATATGTGAAATCATTATTTTAGAAATTAAAGTTAGAATGAAAAATCCAAATTAAAATTATGAAACAAATTTTGTATTGTTTCTTTTTTTTGGATAAATTAAGAATAATTAAAAAAATTAAAGCATGTCTCATGATAGTTCTTCTAAAGTGGTAAATATATTTTGATGAAGTTTCTACTAGGATAATATGTGAAATCTTTATTTTAGAAATTCAAGTTAGAATGAAAAATCCAAAGAAAAATTATGAATCAAATTTTTTTATTGTTTCTTTTTTTTAATAAATTATGAAAAATTAAAAAAAAATTAAGCATGTCACATGCTAGTTCTCGTAAAGTAATAAATATATGTTGATTAAGTTTCATCTAAAATAATTTGTGAAATCTTTATTTTAGAAATCAAGTTAGAATGAAAAATCCAATGAAAAAAATATGAAACAAATTGTTGTAATGATCATTTTTTTTTTTGGATAAATTGAGAATAATTTAATAAAATTAAGTCTGTCTCATGCTAGTTATGCTAAAATATGAAATATATTTTGATGAAGTTTCCACTAGGACAATATGTAAAATTTTTATCTTAGGAATTCAAGCTAGAATGAAAAATCCAAAAAAAAGTATGAATCAAATTTTTTTATTACTTCTATTTTTTAGTTAATTAAGAATAATTAATGAAAAATCCAAAAATAGTCCACCATGAATTTATCACCATATTACCCCAAAAAAAATCCAATAATGAATTAAGAGAATGATCAAATCCTTCCAATTTAAATATGGGATCTAAAATAAAATCAAAACAATAAAATAGTAGAATTTAACACTTATTTTAAACTTTTTTTTTTTGCAAGTATTAGATTATTATTTTTAACACTTGTATAAGAGTCAAAATACAATGTAATTTTGCATAAAAGATATGATGCAAAATTGGAATATGTTGATGAAGTTTCATTCTATTTCTACTAAAATAGGAAATATATGTTGATGAAGATTTCACTAGGGTAATATGTGAAATTTTTATTTTAGAAATTCAAGTTAGAATTAAAAAACAAAGAAAAATTCTGAATCAATTTTTTTTATTGTTTCTATTTTTTTTTGGATAAATTAAGAATAATTTAAAAAAAAATAGTCTAGCCTAAATTGACCACCTTATTCCACCAAAACAAAATCCAATAATGAATTAAGAGAATGATCAACCCGTTCCAATTTTAATAAGGGATCTAAAATAAAATTAGAACAATAAAATAACAGAATTTAACACATATTTAAACTTTTGTTACACGTATTCGACTATTATATATGCTTAACACTTGTATAATAGTCAAAATACAATGTAATTTTTCATAGGTGATATGATGCTAGGAACTAATAGAATAATATAAACCTAAAGACATATTCATGCAAATAGGAAAAAACTTGCAAGAAATCAACATATTTTTCTAGTTTGTTATCATCAATATCCAAAATATTTTTATAATGAAACAGTTGTTTTAAAAGATGCCACTTTTTGTTGCATTAAGCACATAAATCAAACTTAACTCCCACATCTTAAATAAATCTCCTTGATTTTAACCTTTGAACTTTCTAATTTCTTACACTTTTTAGCTCAATGTTGGGTTGAATAATTTATCAAAAATATTGCATTTCTAGTTTTTTTAGTAAGTCATAAAATATTTTTTCTAATTTTACCATTAAATTAGTCATGTGACACCAATGATATAAATTTGATGTACAAATATAGTCATATCTTCCATGTTAGATGACACATTATGTAAAGTGATAGAAATTACTCAATCACTACTTGTACTTTTGTATAATACCAATGATATGCTCAAATAAAATTTCTTTATCAATTTTTATAATTATCAATTAAAATCTAATTTTTTTCCATGTAATGCAAATTTTCAATCTAAATAATGCATAACTAGACTCAAATAATCATTTTCTTATTGCTCTAAATATCAAAAGTCAAGGTAAGAGTAAGTTGGACAACTCATTTTACTTTTTAGGAAAACTCATATTTTATAATCAAATTTAATTGAGTTACTTTTAATTTAGTTTTTATTTGGTATTTATATTGAAGATAAAATAATCTTCATAAGAAGATTCCACCATAACTCATTAGTAAAGTAGTTTTCAAATTTTATTGACATGATGATTGTGTAGTAGCTAAGGGATCATGATAAAAAAATATTATTAACAAATTTGTTTTTTTAGACATTTAAATCTTCAATTTTATTTATTTTTTTCTCCTTCTAAGATTAAACATCATGTTCCTTCAAAAAGAGTATCACTCAAAAATTTAAAATAAAATTTTTGTTATATAAATTACATAAACATACATTTTTGTCAATTTTGAATTTTGCCTAAAAAAATCTGATGCACAAGAAGTATTTATCTTTCCCATCTTCCAAATTATCATTGCTCAAACAACTAAATACAAATATCAGATTTATTAATTATTAAATATCATCATTGCTTCATGTAATTTTCTCATCAATTGCTACAAAATTAAAATCCACATTTTCATGTTCATCAATTTCAATAATTTTCACACATATGAAGGTAATAAGTATGATAAAGACAATGAGAATAGTAATTTTCACAATTAGTTAATTAGATATGATATTTTTTTTCTTAAATGTTAATTTATATAGGTTTTTGTAGGGTGATTATAATGATTAATAATTAGATAAATTCAATGTGGGCAAAGCCATTGCATTAGAAAATTATCCATTATGACATTTAAACCAATATTCCATGTGGATCGTGAGATTTATTTAATAAGGGGGGATTCCACTGATAAAATAAATGATTTCCATTGAGGGGGTGGGCTACAATCATAAAATGACCATTATAGTGAAGTTGGTGCTGGGGTGAGATGCAATGGTCAATTATCTATAACAACATTTAAATCAATGTTCCATGTTAGTCATAAAATTTATATAATAGCCAAGGGACCACAAAATATATCTCATAACTCTCAACATTTCATGTTTGTTTTTTTTTCACTTTTGGTCTTTGAGCAATCATAAAAGAGCCATAGGGATTCAACATGGAGATTTGATTATCCAAGAAAACATGTTGGGCCACAAAGAAAAACTAAAAGATGAAAAATACGAATAAGAAAGGATAAATAATTGGAGATGGACATGTTTATCACATTGTCTCAAACATAATGGAAAATGAGATAAAGGTGTTCTATAAAGATTACCTGAGACAATGATGAACCATTAAACTAGCTCACCAAAGGGTGAATGATGTTTTAAGGGAAGCAAATTATGATGCAAAATAGGCAATAAAAAAATGAAACTCAATTCTAGTATGCTAGTGCCTAATAAATGATGAAGAGATAAAGCTACTCGAAACTAATAAGGACTTATATAATTATATAGAAAGAAATAAACATCGCACATAAGAGTTAATTAGTTATATGCATCATATTCACTCAAAGATAATGACAAAGATCATAAAACAATCCAATTGGAGATAATGAAATCAAAACTTGTAATATCTTTTGATTTAAAAAAAAAAGAACAAACCTTCAAAACAAAAAATGTTTAAAGATCAAGTTAAATTAAACAACAAGAATAGTATTTTTAGTTGTCCTAAAAGCCTTAACCAAAAAATAGCATGTTTGGAAATGTCTAATATCTTTTTTTAATTCTTTCTATTCTCACAACAATGCCAAATAATTCAAGTTTCTTGGGCTGAGTTTTTGCTCTATATGAATTGCCAAAACTAATTTTAGCTAACTGAGATATAGGCAATTTATTTCAACATAAAGATTGAATTGTCTTAGAAAACATGTTGGATACCAAAAAATGCTAGAAGGTAAGAAATGAAAACAATAATGATAAAATATGAAAGTACCTCACTAAAGGTCAAATGATGTGAAATATAGTAGATATGAATACCAAGACTTGATAATAAGTTTTCAGTATGCAGTATACTAATATGGTAGATATGAGGTTTGATGTGAACGAAAATTAGACTTGTTAATCTTGAGTTTTACCAACACATCGATATATCTTTAATGGAGATATATGAATAGAACTTTATAACAAAATTTGATATTGAGAAACATGCTCGGACCCTAGGGTAAAAAAACCACATGTTTCTAGGACTTAAAAACACTAATGTGATGCTTCATTCACATTAGAAAATATATATTTTATCACCTTTCTAAACCATAAGGTTGTCATGATGCTTCAAGAAGGGAAATAAAAATAAAATATACCAAGACAAATGAACACCACACAATAGAGTTAAACTAGTTATATGCATGACATTCATACAAATATAATAACAAAGAACATACAACAACACAAATAGAGACAATGACATAAATACCTAGAATATTTTGAAACTTGTGCTAACTTCTATGTTCAAAAACTATCATAGTTGGAAGAGTCTAATGTAATGCTATAGTATATTTTGACTTTTTCACTCTCTAATGAAGAGTTTTCCAACTCTTCCAATTCACTACAAGAGTCACTCATTGTGATATTTGTGACAATGATCAATTGGCCATTACAACATCTACAATTTCAAGACAATAAATAATCATTATAGAATCATATTCAATAATCAAAACCATATACCAAATACCCTTATATAACACATAGAAATGATCAAGAGAACCCATAGGTCGGATATTTCCATAAAAACATGAATTTTAAATAAAAGGAATAAAAACTATGGTATTCTTATCAAGGTGATGTATACAAGTTTGCAATAAGAAGCTTGGAGAAAATAAATATAAGTTTAAGTCTCTTCAAGATTTTCATCAAGATGTTTGGGTGACTATTCTACTATTTAAATATATGATATAATGATGGTCACATCCTGAATATTCTACTTAAGAAAAAAATATTTCACCTCTATGTGCTTAGCCTCATGAAATACCTAATTGGAGGCTATTTTGGCTCATTGCCTGACTATCATTTTAAATGATAGTGATAAAAAATAGTACATATCTTATCTCCTTGAGCATATACTACATCCAAAGTATTTTACAAGTAACTATCATCATCACTCTAAACTCTACCTTTGCACTAGATTCCAAAATAAGAACTTACCTTTAATTTTTATAGGAGACAAGGTTACCTCCAAGAAAAGTACAAACCCTTTGGTATAACTTTTCTTAGTGCATGTTGGTGTCCAATCAAGTCTAAATACCAAACAAACTGTAAGCGTCCAATCAATTCAAAATACCAAACAAACTATAAGTGTCCAATCAAGTCTAAATACCCATCTAGCTATAGGTGTCTAATCAAGTCTAAATACTCAACTAACTGTAAGTATCCATGATTAATGAAAGAGATTCCAAGTATTGGATACTTCTTCAGATACCTCAGTATGAGATGAACTACATCAAGGTGATTCTAACAAGGAAGATCTAGGAAATAACTAATTAAACATTTTATAGCTAATCTATTAATAGTTATATATTTGATATTCCATTTGATTTTCATATAAGAAGTTGAGTCAACTAGATAGGCCACATTAGAAGTGAAGTCCATACCTGAATCACTTGGAGTATTTGCTAGAGCACAAAATCAAAAGACTAAACTCTACTAGAATATCAAGTACATATCTCTTCTATGATAATATGATATCCCACTTAAAATAAACCACTTGTATGCTAAGAAGGTATCTGAGTCTTACAAGCTCATTTAACTGAAACTATGCTTGAAGGTATTCCTTGAGTTGGATGATACCCAACTTTTCATCATTTGTAACTAGAATTCCATCACATAAACATTTGGTAAAATCATCTTACCATTAGGTCTCCGCTAGATAAAAAGCTAGTAACACATATATGTAACTCATATGAGGTGACTTCCTATGAAAGCCTAGAAAATTAGTCTATTGGTGACTACTTTAGCATATATTTTACCTTCTACTCATTGTCATCATGAATAAATATATTTTTCATGCCTAGAAAGTACATCCTCCAACTATAAGATGTCGCAAGAGAATCAAGAATCCATACCAAGAGCATCTTGTACACTAGATAGTAAGTGTCCTAATAGTCCACACCAAATGTCTAAGTATATTTTATTGCTACAAGTCTCACTTTAAGATAATCTATCTTTTTCATGTGGACAAGTATGATAGTGAATACCTACCTATAGCCAACAACATAACTTCCCAAAAGTCAAGATACTAATTATGAAGTCTCTTTAAAGTGTAGATGCAATCCTAGATGAGATAATATCTCAAATAAAAATTTGGCTATCATAATACCTTTTGGATGGAAGACAAAGAATAGAAAGATTGACTATAAAATCATCTAGCTCCTCATCAGACTTGTGTCTAGTCTGAATAGGTTTTGTATATTCTTTCATCCTAGGATAGACTCCAAGTCATATGTTGTCAAGTCTCCTAGTTACTGACTCTAGATCAGCTTGTACTAAAGGAAATTCATCGAGTACTATGTTATATGGGCTTAAAGGAGATCTTCCTTCTTAGGAAACTCAATCTTTTTAGGATCAACATAATCTAAATTTATTGGTATATTAGATGTAGGCAATGAGTGACTCTATTTACTAGTTGATAGTTTTAATAGAACTATAGGTAAGCATAAAAGAGTAATGGATCCATGTGCAATATTTTGACTCACACTCTAGGTTTGAAATACCCTTAAGATAAGGGTTAAGTATTCTCAACTTGTCCAATGATGGGTTACCAAGCTTATAATGCACTTGTAAAGTTTCCAAAATACTCAAACATATAAAAGATCATACTATCAAAGAGAAAATATATAATCCATAATACATAATCCCAAAAGAGACTTTCTTATAGTCTTTTAATCCTACAAATAAATATTGGTGGAAATAAGATCAGTGTGATAGATGAGTTGTCTAGAAAGATAACTCACATAGAGTAAACTAATATTAGAACAAAGAATTACCATAACATGAAAAGTGAATAAAATATAATTATTTGTAAAATAAATATTAGCTCTAATGATGATAATTTATTAGTATGTTGTTTTTACCTTATTCTTCATATACTTAAATAATTATGTTCTTTTTATTCTTCTTCTTTTTTGTTCTTCCATATATTCATAATAATCATCATCATTATCATTATAATCTTTTTCTCCATCACTTTCTTCTTGTTTTTTGTCTTTTTAGTCATCATTATTATCATCATAATCTTCAATATTATATTTCTATTCATTATCATCATCATTTTTTTTATTTTTTATCATTATCATCATCAACATCATGATCATCATCATCTTCTTCTTCTTTATTTTCATCTTAATCATTGTCTTTTTTTTATCTTCTTATTAATCATGACAATCATCATGATAAATATCACTATCATCTTTTTTTTTCTTATTTGTATTCTTCTTGATCTTAATCAGTATCTTTTTTAACTTCTTCTACTCTCCATTTTTTAAATTTTCTTTTTCTTCTATCTTCTTCATCTTCTTTTTTATTTGTTTTCCTTCTTCATTATATTCTTCTTTTTCTTTCTTCTTATTTTTATTCTTCTTTATCTATTTCATCTTCTTCATGGTTGTTTTTTCATGCTTAGTCTTCTATTTCTTATTCTGCTTTTTTTTCATCTTCATTTTCTTTTTTTTCTTGTTCTTCTTGTTCTTCATCTTTATCTACTTCCTCTTTTTATACTTTTTATACTTTTTATTCTTTTTCTTTTTTTTCTATTCTTATTCTTCTCAAGGTTCTTCTTCTTCTCCATCTTCTTCTTATTCATCTGCTTATACTTTTTCTTATTATTTTTCATCTTCTTTTTCATCCTCTTAT
This sequence comes from Sapria himalayana, assembly GCA_029783825.1. NCBI lineage: Eukaryota > Viridiplantae > Streptophyta > Magnoliopsida > Malpighiales > Rafflesiaceae > Sapria > Sapria himalayana. The sequence continues at coordinate 155,134 of JAREIK010002653.1, forward strand.
ACTTTTTTATCTTATTCTTTATCATCTTATTCTACCTTAAGGACTTTTTCTTCACCTTCTTCTTCTTGCACTTCTTCTTCACCTTCATCATTTTCTTTTACTTATTCTTATTTTTTTTCATCATCATCATCATTATCATTTTTTTTTTATTTTTCTTCATCTTTATTTTCATGATCTTTTATTTTTAATATTCTTCATCATTATCTTCTGATTCTTCCTCTTTTTCATCTTATTATTATTATTATTATTCTTCTTCTTCTTAAACTACTTGTTCTTCTTCTTTTATATTTTCTTTTTCTTTTTATTCTTTTTATTCTTTTTTTTCTTCTTCTCCTCATACTTCTTTTTCATCATCATCATATTCAACATCTTCTTCTTATTTGTCTTCTTCTTCTTCTAATTTTTCTTCTTATTTTTCTTCTTCTTTGTCTCATTTATCATCATCATCTTTTTATTCTTTTTATTCAATATCATCTTATTCTTTTTCTTCTTATTCATTTATTCCCTCATTTTCTTGTTCCTCGTCATCATCATCATCATTAGCAAAATCAGCATCATCTTCATTTTTTTCATTTTCTTTTTGTTTTCTTCTTTATCTTCTACATTTTGTTTATTTATTCTTTTATTATTTTTCTTCTATTTCTTCTACTACTATACTACTACTTATTCTTCTTCTTCTTAGCCTCTTCATTCTCCTCCTTTTTCTTTTACACATTCTTCTTCTCTTTCAACTTCTTCAACATCATAATCATCATTATCATCTTCTTCTTGTTTATTATAATCATCATTATTTTAATCATCATCATCAACATCTTCTTATTTTTATTTTATATTTTTTTTCGTTTTTTAGTATAATTCTATTTGTTTATCTTCTTTTACTGCTAATTTTTCTTCAACATCATCATAATTCTTTTTTTATTCTTCTTCTACTTCATCATCAGCATCATGATCATCATCATCAGCTTTTTCTTCTTTTTCTTCATTTTTTTTGCTTTATGAGTACTTCAACTTCTACTTTTTTATCTTCATTTTCGACATTTTCTTCTGATTCTTTGTCATCTTTTATTTTTTTTTCATATTTGTATCATTATTCATATCATGTTCATCATCATCATTATCATCATTATGATCATAATCATTATAATCTTCTTTTTTTCATCATCATTATTTTATTTATCATCATATTCTTCAACTTATTTTTTTATTATTTTTTCATCACCATTATTTTCTTTATCATCATCTTCTTCTTCTTATTCGTCTTCTTCTTCTTCTTCTTTTTTAATCATCATTATTTATTTTTCATCACCATCATCGTCGTCATCATCATCATCATCTTCATCTTCTTTTTTTATGTTATTTTTTGTCTTCTTCTTTTACTTTTTCTTTTTCAACTTCAAATTCTTCTTATTTATATTTGTCATCATCATCTTCTTCTTCCTATTATTTTCTTCTATCTTATTTTCATCTTTTTTTTTCACTTTTTTTTCTTTTTCTTCTCATTCTTATTATTATTCATTATCATCATCTTCTTCCTCTTATTGTTCTTGATCTTATTATTATTATTTTTATTCTTCTTATTCTTCTTATTCTTCTTATTCTTTTTATTCTTCTTTTTTTTCTTCATTATCTTGATCATCATCATCATCAGCATTTTATTATTCTTCTTCTTTTTATACTTCCTCATCATCATCATCATCATCTTCTTCTTCTTCTTCTTTTTCTTCTTCTTATTTTTTTTTCTTTTTCTCTTCTTTTGCATTGTTTTATTTTTCATTATTTTATTCATTTTAAACTTCTTATTCTTCTTCTAGAGTATCTTCTTTTTCATCTACATTATTTTATTCTTCATCCACAATACCTTCTTTATCATTAGCATTTACTTCTTTTTCTTGGTCACCATCATCATATTCTTCATATTTTTCTTCTCCGCCATCATTTTAATCTTTATCATAATCTTCATCATTATCATATTATTCTTCTTCTTCTATTTATTTTTTCTTTATCATCATCATCATTATCATTATCCATTGCTTCTTCTTACTCATCTTTTTCTTCTTTTTCATTCTCTTCTTTTTTATTTCTTTCTTTTTTTTTCTTCATCTTTTTTTTTCTTTTTTATCTTCTTCTTGTTCTTATTTTTTTTATTCTTTGCCTACTCATTCTTTGCCTTATTCTTGTTATTCTTTTTCAAGTTCTACTACTTCCTCGATATTAAATTCATCTTCATCATCTTCATCATCTTCCTCATCATCATCATCTTCATCATCATCTTTATCATTATCATCATCATCTTTATCATTGTCATCATCATCTTCCACCCCTTATTTCTCCTTCATCATTGTGATTAACTTCTTCATATTCCTACCTTTCTTTTTTTTTATCATCATCATTATCAACATTTTTTTCTTTTTTTATTTCTTTTCTTATACTTCTTCAACTTTTCTACTTCTTTTTCTACGTTTTTTTATTCCTATTTTTATATTACTTCTTCATCTTCTTCTTTAAAATCATCATTATCAACTTTTTCTTTTTATTTTTATATCTTTTCTTATACTACTTCAACTTATTCTACTTTTGTATACCTTTTGTTTTTATTCTTCCTATTTTTATTTACTTCTTTTTCATTTTCCTATTCCACTTCTTCATCTTTTTTTTTTCTTCTTCTTCATTTTCTTCTTTATATTCATAGCCTTTTTGTTGTTCATCATCATCATTAGCCTAATCATCAACATCATCATTCTTTTCTTTATCTTCATTATCTTCTTTTTTATTTTCTTCTTATTTTTCATCTTCATCTTATTCATCATATTATTCTTTTTCATCTTTTTTCATTGTACTTCTTCTACTTTTTCTTCTTTTTCTTCTTTTTCTTCTTTTTCTTCTTTTTCTTCTTTTCTCATCTTTTTTCTTTTCTCATCTTTCTTCTTTTTCTCCCTTTTCTCCTTTTTCTCCTTTTTCTTCATTTTCTCCTTCTCTTTTTTTC
>JAREIK010002653.1:161116-341620 GCA_029783825.1 Sapria himalayana
AATGGCAGAGAGAATGGCAGAGTAGAAGTAGGAGAGGTAGATTGATGGATAGAGATAGAGATAGAGAGAGAGAGGTAGATTGATGGGCAAAGATAGAGGCATAGATAGAGGAAGAGATAAAGGTAGAGAGAGGTGGAGAAAGTAGCAGAGAGAGAGAGAGAGGCGAAGAGACGTAGAGAGAGAGATGTAGAGATGGAGAAAGAGATGGAGAGGGAGATGGAGAGGGAGATGAATAGAGAGATAAAAAAAAAGATGGATTGGGAGACAAAGTGGGAGATGGAGAGAAAGAAGAAGAGAGAGATAAAAAGAGACAAAGGGAAAGACAAGGAGATAGATGAAGAGAAAGACAAAGAGACAGAGATGGAGAGAGATTGAGAAGATCGAGATAGAGATGGAGAGAGAGAAGGAGAAAGAGATAGAGAGAGAGAGATGGAGAGAGAGAGAAAGAGAGAGAGAGAGACAAAGATACAGGTGAAATGAGATAGACAATAAGTTGGAGAGAGAGAGAGATGAAGATGGAAAGAAAGATAGAGAGAGAAAAGAGAAATGGAGAGAAAGATGGAGAGAAAGATATAGAGAGTGATGAAAAGATAGAAGATGAGAGAGAGAGAGAGATGTAGAGAAACAAGCAGAGAGTAATGCAGAGCAACACACAGAGAGAGATGTAGAGAGACATGTAGAGAGAGAGGCAAATAGAGAGTCAATGAGAGAGATGGAGAAAGAGAGGCAGAGTGAGAGGCCGAGAGAGAGGCAAAGTGAGAGGCCGAGAGAGAAGCAGAAAGAGGTGGAGAGACAAGGAGAGTGAGGTAGATAGAAATACTGAGAGAGAGGCAGAAAGAAAGGTAGAGAAAGAGGCAGAAAGAGAGAGGTGGATAGAAAGGGGGAGAGAGGTGGAGTGAGAGTCAGAGATAGAGATAGAGAGAGGTGGAGATAGAGGCAGAGAGAGTCAGAGATAAAGGAAAAGAGAGGAAAAGAGAGTGTGATGAAGAAAGACTAAGAGAGAGAGAGAGAGAGAGAGAGAGATATATATATATATATATATATATATATATATATATATATGAAGAGAGAGCTATAGAATGAGATAAATAGAGTTGGTGAGAGAGAGAAGAAGAAAGAAGCAGAGAGAGGTGGAGAGAGGCAGAGAAAAGGCAAAGAGAGAGGTAGAGAGGTGGAGTGAGAGGAGGAGAAAAGGCAAATAGATAGGTAGAGAGAGGTCGAGATAGAGGCATAATGAGTGGTGGAGCAAGACACAGAGAGAGACAAAGAGGGAGACAGAGAGAAGCTTGGAGAGAGAAGCACAGAGGGGCTTGGAGAGAGAAGCAGAAAGAGACTCAGAGAGAAACACATAGAGACTCAAAGAGAGACGAGGTGAGAGTCACAGAGAGAGATACAGAGAGAGATGTAGAGCAACACACTGAGAGAGATGCAAAGCGACATGCCAAGAAAGAGGCATAGAGAGAGAGGCAAAAGAGAGAAGCATAGAAAGAGGTGGAGAGAGTGTTAGAGAGAGGCAGAGAGAGGTGGAAAAAGGCATAGAGTGAGGCATAAAGAGTGGAAGATAGAGAGAGAGAGGTGGATAGAAATTGAGAAAGAGGCAAAGAAAGGTAGAGAGAGGCGGAAAGAGTGGCATATAGAAAGAGGTGGATAGAAATTGGGGGGAAGAGGTAGAGAGAACCAGAGATAGAGGCAGTGATATCCAAAGAGAAAGCCTTAGAGATAGACTAAAAAAACAAAAAGAGAAATAGATAGATAGATAGATAGAGAGAGAGATGAAGAAAGAGCTAGAGAAAGAGATAGAAAGAGAGACATTGAGATAGAGGTGAAGAGAGAGAGGTGGAGAGAAAAGTAGACTTAGAGTTGGAGAGGTGGATAGAGAGGTAGAGAGAGGAGGAGAAAGAGAGGTAGCATGAGAGGCAGAGTGATACATGGAGAGAGAGATGGGGAGGGAGATGGAGAGGAAGATGGAGAAGGAGATAAAGAGGGAGATAGAAAGAGAGAAAAAGAGGGTATTGTAGAAAAAGATGGAGAGGGAGATAAAGAGAGGTGGATGGTGATTGAGAGGGAGATGAAGAGAAAGATAGAGGGGGAGATGGAGAGTGAGACAGAGATGGAGGCAGAAAGAGAGGCAAATAGAGAGATAGAAGGCCATGAAGAGAGAGGTAGAGATAATGGTGGAGATTGAGGTAGAGAGAAAGAGGCAAAGAGAGGCATATTGGAAGAGAAAAATGAGGAGAGAGGTATAGAAAGAGAGGTGAAGAGATAGGCGAAGTGAGAGGCGAAGAGAGGATGAGAGAGAAAGAGAGAGAGGTAAAGAAAGAGGTGGAGAAAGTGGCAGAGAGAGAGAGAGAGGCAGAGAAATAGGTACAGAGAGAGGTAGAATGAGAGGTAGAGTAGAGAGAAAGGTAGAGAGAGAGAGAGAGGCAAAGACAGAGGCTGAGAGAGAGGTCCAGGGAAAGGTTGAGAGAAAGATTAGATAGGTTGAGTGAGGTGGGGTGAGGTGGAGAGAGACAGAGAGAGTTGGAGAGAGATGGAGAGAGAGAGAGATACAGAGAGAAATAGAGAGAGATAGAGAGAGAGAGGTAGAAAGAGGAGGTAAAAAAAGATAGGTAGAAAGAGGAGAGAGAGAGAGAGGAAGAGAGAGGCAAAGAGAGAAGCAAAGAGAGTGGCAAAGAGAGAGGCAAATATAGAGGCGAAGAGATAGACCAAAAGAGAGGCAAAGATAGAGGTAGAGAGAAAGACGGAGAGAGATTTGGAGCAAAATGCAGAGACTTGTGATAGAGGGAAAAAGAGGTGGAGAGAGGAATAGATAGATGAAGAGAGGCAAAGATAGATGGAGAGAGGCTAAAAGAGAGGCAAAGAGAGAGAGGTGGAGAGAAAGGTAGAGAGAGAAGAGATGAAAGAGGCAGCGAGAGTAGGTAAGAAAGAGATGGAGAGAGAGGGGGAAAGAGGCAGAAATAGATGTGGAGAAAATCAAAGAGATAGAGGTGGAAGGAGGCAAAGAAAATGAGGTGAAGAGTGACAGAGAGAAAGAGGTGGAGTGAGTGGGGGAAAAAGGTAGAGAAAGATGTGGAGAAAGTCAGAGAGATAGAGGTAGAGAGAGGTAGAGGTAGATAAAGAGGTGGAGATAGGTAGAGAGAGACAGAAAGAGAGCTAGAGAAAGAGTCAGAGAAAGATGCAGATAGAAAGGAGGAGAGAGCTGAGGAGAGAGACGAGGAGAGAAATGTGGAGAGGCATGGAGAGAGAGATGTGAATAGAGACACGAAGAGAGATGCAGAGAGAGATGTTGAGATAGATGCAGAGAGAGATGCTAAGAGAGACATTGAGAGAGAGAGATTAGAGAAAGATGTAGAGAGAAAGAGAGAGAGAGAGAGAGACATAGAGAGAGAGAAAGACATAGAGAGAAAGAGAGATGGGAAGAAAGACGTGGAGAGAGTGAGATGCAAAAATAGATGTGGAGAGAGACGCAGAGAGATGTTGAAAGACACTAAGAGTGACGTGAAGAGAGATGCGAAGATAAACACGAAGAAAGACAAGGAGAGAGATGTGGAGAGGGACCCAAAAAGTAATGTAGAGAGAGATGCTAAAAAAGACACGAAAAGAGGTCTAGTTAGATGATTTTTATCTTAACTCATTGTTAATGGTACATAAACCAATATTTTTTGATAAAAAAATGAGATTGATGACCTTTATCTTAACAAATAAGAGCTTTATTGGTAAGTATTACAACTTTGCGAGGGTGTCAAAACTCATAATTAATTGACATGATCACTAAAATTGGCTGAACATGGATCTTTCACCCAATATAACTTCATAATTATATAAATCATATAAGTAATAAAATACACATAAGTATAGATATCAGACCATGAGGATATTTTTATAATTCGATCAATTAACATTAGATTGACATTTGAACTATTTGAATAGATAATTTGTCTTAAGAAATTTACTCAGCCTCATGTGTTGTGACACATACTAGTAATTGATAATGTTTCTTGATGTTTTGTTAATATCATGTTTGGTTATTTAACAAAAAATAAATTATAATTTAACAAGGTGATCATCATCCATTGGACAGTCACTACCAAGGATGATCCCCATAGTTCTCCATTTGGTACCTTAACATTGAAGTGAAACATCATTCTATAGAAGAGTCATTATTATATCTACTTATTTTAGGCAATACATCAATTTCACTTGACAATTACTTTGAGTATGTACTTGTATTCACCACTTTCTAATTATCTCAAAGACATGAGATAATATGATACTAATTTAATTTTCACTTATAATTTCACAAGCATCATACTTGAGAATTAAATATTTTTTTTTTCATGAATTTAACGCATAGAAATCATTCAAGGCAAAAGTATTCACATTGTTATCAACACCATATGAGTATCCCCCACTTATGTGTATCATGACATACTTTTCACTATTCACCAATACTGACACATGAGTCTCACACTATGGTGAAAATCCTATGTAAGACTTTTAATTTACTCTTATATTACTCTAAGGTTATTTCTTCTAGATGGTATATAATGAATTAATTTTTAATACATTTGTATTTTCACCTTCATGAGCATCATACTTGTAATGATTAACATATCTTAATTTCAAGCCCCTATATGTTTGTTTATCATGCATGCTAAGATTAGAAAAACTATCACATCATTTAATTTGAACATCATGAGTATATCCCATGACTTATTTGTTATCAACAGTCATGGTCAACATGCATAAACCAACATAATAATGAAAATCATAATTTACAATTCTAAATAACATCCATATCTATTAACAACAAACATAATATTTACACAAAGATAAACAAATAAATTCAAATATTCATTATAAGACAAATACATTATCAATACTAGAATTCATTTTAGCCAAACATTGGGGAAAAAATAATGCAAAATGTATTGAACAACATTTTGTAGATTCCAGATTGTGTCATGATTGTTGATCTATCAACTATGTATTAGTTTCTTTGTTTTCTATTATCTCTCTCTCTTCTTTTCTTTTATTTTCTAAGTGTAGCTTTTATACATCGAAGATCTATGTAATATATTAAATTGAAAATCATAACATAGAATTGAGATTGCAACTTTGTCATCTAAACGTATGTCCTCTAGAGTACAAATATCATGGTTTTGAAAATTATAATGACAGATGCTTAAACTCTTTATAAAAATCTTTTTAAAACAAATTGGATCTTCTATATAGATGCTTAAACTCTTTAGAAAATCAAAATGTTGGAAATAATTATGACTTTTGTGTTGACTTTGTGAACAAAATATAATGGCATTTGAATTGCTATTACTGAGAAAAACTCTTCGTAACACAAAAATTAGTGTTAGGATTTGGTTGTGCCTTTGGTCGTGGCTTTGTTAGCAAAGCAGAATGACACTAGAATTTTCATGACTAAGAAAAAACATTTTGTAATACAAAGTCATGGTACTGAGAATTAGCCACAGCTTTAGTTTTGACTTTTTGAATGAAATGTCAAGGTGTTATAATTATCATGATAGAGTAATTACTCTCTATAATGGTAAATCAAGGCAAAATGGTACTGAAACCCACATCTATTGGTATTTTGGCTCTGTCTTGAACAAATGACTACTTTAAAAGGCACCATGAATATCAATATCATTGAGGTACTCAATTGCCACAACATGAAAATAATAACAGGCTGATTTAGTGGTTTAGAGATAGTGCAACCATGACTCAAAATAAATATCAATATCATGGTCATGATGAATATTTTATACAATGAAATGATTGTGTCAATTCGATAATAGAGTCATGACATACAAATAATACCACAAGTGTTTTGAAAGAGCAACTACTTAAGATTAATATGAAAGATATACATAAATCATGATAATAGAATTACCACAATTATCTATCATTTCTTTTTTCAAAAAGTCATTGCTCTACCGAGTCTATCAATTTCATCAAAATTAATTATGATTTAATTAACATTCATCAAATTAACTCAACATAAAATTTTAGTAAAATCTTTTCATTATAGACTAATATACATGCAAACACACCTAAAAAATATAATTATTTAAATATTTTGAGTATCGAATATAATGAGCAAGTATTCATAGAATTTGTCTCAAATCTCAAGCAGATGATACATAAGAGGAACTGATACAAATTTTACACTCCATAGTAAATGGCAATGTGATTATCTTGGAGTTATGTTTCAATCTCGAAGAGTGCTATGTACGATGAGTTTAAATGAATTTTAATAAAATATTTATCAATATTATGTTTGGATTGCATGAGGCAATAGATGGTATAGCCTTTAAAATTTTAAAAATACCACCAATCTATAAAGGAATTATCAAGAAATTGACTATTGGTAAGGCGAGTTGGATAGGTTCATCAAAGAGTATACCTGTGGACATTTAGTGAGAGAAAAACTCAAAAAATAACAAGGTTTGGTTATGCTTTATATGTTATATTTTGCAACTAACTCTCAACATCTCTATCATTATGTAGGATAGGGTGATCATGCTTTATACCCTAGTGAGAGATAACAAGATTTGTGGAGAAGTTCACCTTAATTTTGAAGAAGGAAAATTCTCAAGTCACATTATTTTTTTTAAAAAACAATCTTTATTAAAAACAAGCACACAACTTACAAGAGAATAAAAAGTTGTCTGATTTAGGCCAACCCGCCATTCTATGCACCCTTTGGTTCTATGCTCAGAAAAAACATAATACCAAAAAAAAAATAAATCTGCTGCCAAAATAAAGCATACAAAACTTCTAAATTATCAATGTCACTTTGTAAAAAAATTCATTTCTTGCCTTGCTTATATCCTGGCAATCAACCAGCACCAATCGTACCATCTACAAAGATAAAAGACACATATGCCAAGGACCTAATATGATAATACAAGCGTACTTGGGTTCTTGGCACAACCACCATGCTCCATGGCAAAAAGAAAACTTGTCGGCCTGAAAAAGATGCTCAAATAAATTGCCAGTTTACCAACCTATCATAGAGCCGTCCAATTCACCTTCTCACTATCAGTCTACTAGTGAGAAGTATATTTTCCACTAATGCATCAATTATGAGAATAATTTTATCCATCACAAAAAACTTTCCCCTTAATCTAACATCATTCCACTCTTTTCATATCTCCCACATTATCAATAGAGAGACATATCTCATAATCCAAGGTAAATCAAACAGGATCTTAATGTTCGATGGATTATCCAATTTAATTACTTGCTTGATCATTATGTTCCGAGTATTTATCTTTGGGAAATATTCTTGCCAGATGCTCTGAATGTCCTTGCAGTGTAACATCACATGTAAGAAAGTCTCCTATTCCGCATAGTTGCTACACTTAGACACCAAATAGTATCCCTTCTTATTTAGTATGTCCTCCATTGGGATGAACTCATTCACCAGATGACACCCAAAGAAGGAAATATTAACCAGGATATGATTGTGCCATATGCCTATGTGTTCTGACATCGGGTCGCCCCTCACACAGAACATTTCCCAAGCTAACTTGAATGTGAAAGCACGCTTTGCTAGAAGCCAAACTAGATTATCCACTATCCCTCTTCTTATCTTCTTTATTCGTTCGGCATTGTCAGGCACTCTGTTAAGCTTGTCTAAGTTCCATTTGTCCCCAATCAAGAATCTCATGGGGGCCTGCCAGTCCAAACGAGCTTAGATTTTCAGAGTCCAACCACTTATCATGTGAAAAAGATATATCGCCGAAACCTAGCTTCCAGGCAATATATTCTTCCACTGCCACACACTCTCTCTTTAATCTTCTTCATGTTGGCGTATCGATATATCTTTTCCTAACCTCCACGAATCCACTCCATAATATATGTCTCTAAGAAATCTATTTAGTAGGTTCCTTTTGGTATGGAATTCCACAATAGTTTCACCTTCATAGTTCTCGATATATCATAGATATTCCTAAATTATAAGTTCCCTTCTTCTCTCAGCTTACAGAGATTCATCCATCTCATCCATCTTAGATGTTTTAGCCTTTTCCTATGCCCCCATAGAAACTTCAACATATACCTCTCCATCATCTTAATCACCATAAGAGATGGTCTCACTGGCTGCATCAAGTATGTGGGGAGGGAGGCAATGACATGTTTTATCAACATGATCTTTCCTTCCTTGGACAATAGCTTGTTCGTCCATCCTTTTATATGGGATCAGAATTTAGTAAGAACATTGATAGAGAACATGCTCTTGCTTTGTCCTTTGTACAATTGATAGGCTAGGTAGGTGATAGGTAGGTCATGCTTCTTCATCCCAAGATATTCCCTGAGCTCCACCACCCGGCTAGGTCTAGCCTTTGTTTGGCAATAAAAACTACTCTTTTGGTAGTTGATTGACTACCCTAAAGCCCTCTCATATCTTTGAAGCACATCCATCACCTTCTTGATAGAGTTACTTAGCCCATTTGTAAAGATGATTGTGTCGGCCGCGTATGTCAGTGGCTTACCTGGACCTGGATACCTGTAAGAAACCCAACTCCTAGGTGCATTTCATAAAGGCCATTAATGCTTCTAGCAAAGTATTCTACTACCAATATGAATAATGATAGTGATAGTGGGTCTCATTGACTAATCCCACATGATGATTAGAAGAAGCTCAATGATTCTCCATTGATCAAAACTGAGAACCAATTATATGCCATACATCAGTCGATCATGCAAACCTAATTGTAAGGAAAGCCAAATTTCACCAGAAACCTACCCTAGTACAACCAGTCCACCTTGTCATAGGCCTTCTACATGTTGAGCTTGATGATTAAATTATTTCCTCTGTTCTTTTTCTAGATAAGGTGCATCATTTCTTGTGACATGAGGATATTGTTCAAGATATTCTTCCTAGACACAAAGCTCGACTATTTCTCTAATATAACCTTTAAAGCACCATCTTCATTCTCAATGCTAGCATCTTTGAGATTATCTTATACGATATGTTGCAAAGGCTGAGGGATCTATAATTCTTCCATCTCGAGAGGTTTTCCTTCTTGGGGTATAGTGATATCATAGTGCTACAGAATGATTTTGGAAGTTCCTTCCCATTGAAAAAGCTCATGCACCCCTCCCACACATCTCTTTTCACTATGTCCCAACAAGACTTATAAAAGAAGGAAAAAACCTCATCTGTGCCAGGTGTACTATCCAATCTTATGCTATACATCACATCCTTGACTTCTTTTAAAGAGGGAGTTCATCATAGCTCCTAGCCTTCTCTAGTAAAAATAACCTAGGGGATGTTGTGCAAGCTATCTACTTCTGCGTGCGACCTGGTCAAGAGCATGCTATAGTAGTCTACTCATGACTGTCTAATCTCCTCCTCGTTAGTTAATAGGTGCTCCTTGTCTATCCACATCTGATGTATGTGCAACTTAGTAAATCTATTTTTAACCAACACATGAAAGAATCTCGTATTCTTGTCCCCCTCCCTAAGCCATTTGATAGTTGATTTCTACTTCAGTATACCTCCTCCTTCATTAGTACTTCATCTAGTTCTTTTATGGCATGCTTCAATTTTTCTTTTTCCTATTCTGATTTGTCAGCATCCCAATCCCTTTCCAACTTCATGACCTAATCCTCCGCCCTATTAATATCTTTGAAGATATCTCCATAATATTTTTATTCTAGGATCTAATCCCCTACTTCAGCCAGAAGAGCTTATGCGCCCATTTTTTAAGTCCTACATTGTTGATGGGATAATTCTAGTTTAGTCTCACAAACTTTTAGAAACTTTTATGTTTCACCCACATGTGTTGGAATCTAAAGGCTGTCTTCCTAATAATCCTATCATTACTCCATTCAATTAGCAGAGGGGAGCAATCTGAATTGACCCTATTGAGGTGTCAGACCCTCATGTGGTGAAACTTATCATTCCAATCATCATTTATAAGAACTCTATCAAGCTAGGCCCAAATATTTTTAGCTATCCATGTGAATTGGGATCTTTCAAATCCCACCACATCCACAAGACTACTACCCAGCATGCACCCGTTGAAATCCTCCATTGATCTTGGTCTTGGAGGTCTTCTTCTTACTTTTTATTCATAGTTAGAGACTATGTTGAAATTTTCCGCCACTAGCCATGGTAGGGAAGAGTCCTACGAAAAACTATGGAGGTGTCCCCATAGCTCCCTCCTCTCAGGAATACTACACCTGACATATACAACTGTAACCCTAAACACATGCTTCTAAAGCTCACTCTGCATGCCTAGGTGTACAGCCTGACATTCTTCATGAAGCACCTTTATATTTGCCTCCTCTTTCTAGAAAATCTAAATCTTATCATTTGGATTGCTCCAGGAAGAGGTGAAATTCTATTTGATCATAAACTCCTCCAACCTATCTGCATTAAGGAAAGGTTCTATAAATTCTAAAATCATTACTTATTGGATTTTGCACAACTTTTAAGCTCTCCTCAAGGTATTCGACTTGGATAATTCCCTAATATTCCACATCAGAATCATCATAATTGGGCATGGATCTTTCTGCTCGTGACGTACTCATTAACCTTTTGTGATTCCATCCTCTTTGTCCTCCTCCTTCTGTGATTCCATCCTTTTTGTCCTCCTCTCTATCTCTTCTCTTCTTATCGCTAATGTGAACATGCTCGCATGTCCATGCCTATTGGTAGTAAACTGCGACTTTGAGATCACTACACACACGGGTTCCTCCAAATTTAGTCCCTCTATGTCTTGAAAGTGATGCACTTTCTTCCCCATCTTTCCTGGTATATCTCTCCCTTGACTACAGTCTGATGAAGAGGGGGACATAGTATAACTCTGTACTACCACCTCATCAAATACAATACACAGAGGAGTGATATCAAGAGGTGGTAGGAAAGTAGTGAACCGTGACCTCTGCAGTGCGTCCTTTTCGATCCGGACACGTCTAAGCTCTCCACTGGCAAAGTGCTCCCTCTTGTGGGGGATCTTGGGCACCGAGACCTTATACATTTTTCTTCTTTTCTCTTTCTTTATGCCTCTTCCACCTTTTAACTGCCTACTCACCACATCGGGGGAACGGGGTGGCGTCTCACATTGTCCTGCTCTAAAAAGTGGGTTATGTTCTATGCTCTATGCATCCTGCCATCCCGTCTTTCTCTCGACCTCGTGCCTCCTCCTCAGTGGGGGCTTGCGTGTCATGTGCTTGAACCTAGCTCCCTTCCTAGACCATTCTATGCTACCTCCCAATGTCAAGGTAGGCTGCGGGGACTCAAAATACTCACCGGCACTATCGCACGACCCTAGGACCGGGCTCAGGGTATCCCCTACTTGTTGGGCATCGCTATTCACAGAGGTGCCTTCCCATGAAAGCAAGGACCTTTCTGACTTACTCTGAAACACCACCTGACTCCCTATCACTAGAAACTCCTTTGTATCTTCTTGTGCAGACACCAGAAAATTCTATCGACCAAATACATCACCCTCGTCAACTATGACCTTTTTAGGCCTCCATACCACCATCCAAAAGCATATCCATTTCCTCTCTTTTCCACTACAACCACTTCTCCTCCGATAGTGGTCCCTCCTGGTCCTCATGAGGGGCCTCCAACATGAATTGGATATGCTCCATCTCTTTCAGTGTGGACTCCGCCACTCGGGGCAACTCCCTCCTACCCACGCTATCTATCTGAGTCCCATTCATGCTCATCGTCTCTAGGTCATTTGCATCACCTTCAATCTCTAGCATCAAAACATTGAATCTATTTGCCACCCCAGTCGGCAGGTCCTTATCCCTGGGGGCTCTCCCCCTCATCGTTCACGTCCTAGCTGGCTCCACCTCACCTTCTACCCTCACTAGCATTTTCTCTTCCATACTATGGATCTCCAAACCCTTTTGATAGTGGGTCTAGGCCTAGTAGTCTTGGGTTTGTCTCTCCTATCATTTGTGCTCTGCTCCTAACCTCTACTTACTCGGGGCTTACAAAGATTCGACACCCTAGAGTAACACACCTCAGTTGTGTGGCCCCCCTTCCAACAATATGAGCAGTACTTAGGATCCCCAAGATATCTCACTGTCTACTAGAAGCCATCATCCTCAGAGCCTATCTATAAGTCTCTAATTGGTTCCTTCGTGACATCCACATCGACCAACCTTTCCGTGAGGTTGATACATGCAGGAAGCAATCTATTGCACCAAGCACACGAAGTAGTCTACCAATCAAACTCACTAGCAAGAACAATGTCTGGGCATCATAGAGGTGAATCTACAGCAGAAAAAACTATACCCATACTAGGACAATCGAGCTCTCCCTTAGCAGACTAAACTCTGGTGTCCATTTCAGCAACCTGCTGGCTAGCGAGTTGACGCGAATCATCAGCCTAAGCAATATCTGCATATAGTCATACCCGTGAAAGAAATGTATCAATACATGTCTGGCTTCAATCTAGCACAACTCAATATCTCCTCTCAGATTAGCCTTCATCTTCAGGAAGCTCTCTATCTTTAATAGCTTGATACTTCCATTGTAGGCCTTCCCTACAAGAGCGAGGAAATACAATTGGCTCCTGGTCATAATCTCCTCTCTAGGAATAAAAAGTCCGGGATGTCCATCCATCAGTATGGTTATTGATCCCCGGTTAATAAGAAATCAACCTGGGCTACCAAACACCATCTTCCTCTTCTTAGCCATGTTTGGTCCCAATCCCTCACTACCATGAAGCAGTCTCTAAAATACCTTGTTCATCTAATGGGCACAGTCAAAATCAAAAAAAATTATCCTTCATCTCCGCATCCTCGTAAGTGGTCTAAGGGGTCTATCCAGCCTGACTAGCCCACCTAGCATACCCCTTCCTCTCTTGTTCCCTTTTCCTTCTCCTAATTACCTCGGCCGAGGATTGCTCCTTATGAGGGGCATGCCCACACACACTCACTCCAGCCTCCATCATGAGTACCTTCCTCTACCCGTTCACTAGGGCGAACATGCCGAATACTATTCCTCCATAGTATGTACCATGTATCAACCTCGATCTACTAGAAGTAGAACTCAAGGGTTCCCTAGTGACTGTGTGCTCACCTTGCGTGGTAGAGAAATCTTGATATTTCTAATATCATAACTTAGTTATAATAACACATATCTATGGAGAAGTCATGGTAGCCTTTCCTGGAGACAAGCTAACAATATAAGCTATGATGATCTTTGCATATCACAACTTTATCACCTAGTTATTACAATATTTTCATAGTACAAAATACTAATCATGACCGTGATATTTTCTTAAAATCAAAACTCATTGGAACTAAAACAAAATTTTAGCTGATACTTTATTTTCATTGCATGGAAACTAAGTGTCACATTGGTACTTGAAGTTGTCACATTTGCTAGCACCATGACTTATTCATTACAGAGCCAACTTCGCATAACACTAAGTGACTTTTAGTCATGGCAATCTTTTTCTGCCATGACTTTTTACTGTAGAAAAGAATTTTTTTAGTCATAGTCATTCTTGAAGCTACAACTTTGTATTTCAGAAAGTAAATATCTCAATCATTGTATTCATACTACCAAGAATTTATACTTCATAGAGATTGTTCTTTGGTCATGTAAGCCTTGCCCCCAAGACTACTAGTTCAAAGAAGTAATTACCTCTAACATGCTATTTTTGTCGTTGTGACTTTAAATTCTAGAAAAGAAGTATTTCTTTCACATCATCCCATGACATAATGACTTTTACATTCTAGAAGAGATTCAAAGAAATAGTAAAGTCACAACTTTAACCTAAAGTCATGACTTCTAGATTAAAAATGGTACAACTCGATGGAATCCCAATGTATAAAATGAGAACATATAGTTTTTTCTAAAAAGAACAAAAGAATTCAAAATTTCAGGCCAAGAGCTTGCAAAACTCTATGTTGCACAAATTTCAATCCCTACATAGGGACATATCTAAAACAAACACTAACAATAATTAATTATGAATAGGATTTAAAACATATATTTTCATGCCAACTATCATTAGGAACCCTCGATTCAACAAGATGAACCACAAAATATCTCACATAAATTATTTTTCAATGTCATGCTAAATAATAATTTAGGATTGATTTGTTGTATTTGGGTATGGTGATTATCATTATATAGTATTTTATTTGTAGTGCTATTATGTCTGAAATATTGATGGATGTGGTTGTTATTTAAAATATCAATTTAAGATTTCACATCTAATACAGATTTATGCATGTTGATCATGATAGATAATGATGAGTAAGTCAATGGACAAACTCAACAAATTCGACCCAGAAGAAGTGACATCTCTTCTACTCTTATCTAATAAGATAAACTTGTGTGAAAACCCTAAATTAATTAATAGTTTTATTAATATAAGTATGCCACTCACTAAGTTGAAAATACAAATACATTTATAACCAATATGTTATGCATATTCTAAAATAGCTTAAGATGATGTATGTCTTATTTAAAATATTTTAATCTATGAGTATCACCATAGTTTAATAGTCATATGTTATTCGTGATGGATTATGATAGGTGTGTCACAAAACACTTGTAAATAGAAATATTTCATAAGGTAATGACTTCCCTGCAAATCACTTTCTCTTGTATAATTTCTATAAGTAAAATTTATAAGAATACATATATTAATTATCATAAGTATGTTTCTTACAAAGGTAAAAACACAAATATCATTATTATCATATCACATCATATCTTTTATGACAATAAAGATTGAAGAATAATAATGCATACTTGAAATAGTTGTTAAGCACAACTATGAGAGAACCCTCTTTAGTAGTGATTGTCAAAGGTTGATAACGACCTTATATGACAAGAGGACATCAGGTGAATTCAATATCTATCTAGCTTTTGTCCAAAAATCAAACATAACATTATCTCAATAATATAAAAGTTTTATGACACATAAAAAAAGTAAATCACCCAAAAAGTTTATGTATATTTTTTAAACCCAAGTTTATCTATCCAACTCAAATAGTTTTTAACTTATTTTTGATTAGGCAAACTCTTCATATAATTTTTGTGAGATCAATATCTAAATTTATTTTCTTTTTGTTATTTATATAACATATATAGTTGCGAATCTCCATTGAGCAAAATCAATAGTCAAATGAGCTTTTGTGACTATATCACAAACAATTAATTTTGGTACTATAACAAAGTCATAATACTCATAGATTGAGTGTTCTCATCAAAATATAAAAGAAAATAAAATAAAAAAAGAAATATATATATATATATATATATATATATATCTATAAATTACAACACCTCCTCTCTTTCAAGTTGATGCATAAAAGTGTAGAACATAAAGCTTAGGGAAAAGAATAAGTTGAGGCATCTTCAAGGTCTTCATAAATAGCTTTCTTGTTACTCTAATGTATGAATGTAAGTTATATTTATAGTGCAATCATGAATCTTCTCATTGATAATAAAATAATTTCTTTTTATGTGCTTCAACTACATGTAAAATACTACATAAGAAGTTATATATCTCGAAAAAGGAATGTCACATAAAAGAATAGTAAGAGTAACAAGTGAATCTCTAATTTCTCAAGTATGTACCAAATTTAAATATCTCACATATGATTATCATCATTCCCATTAATTCTACTTTTGCATGGATTTCAAAATAATTGATTACCTCTTAATTTTTTAGGAGATAATATTACCTCCACAAAAAATACAAAAACACATATTAGACATCCTTTCAATGCAAATTGATACCCAATTCTAACATGAATATCTGAGTAACTACAAGAACTTATGATCACTGAAAAAAATTCCAAGTCCTTGAAACTTTTTCACATACCTTAGTATGCAAAGAATTACATCTATGTGAATCTACTAAGAATAATATACGAAACAACTAATTATACTGATTCCATATGTAGTATATTAATTTAGTAATAATCAAATAGTTATTTTTTTTCTATAATTGTTCTATAAATAGTTGAATCAACTAGAAGAGCTATATCAAAAATAAAATCAATATCTATTTCTATCAGAATATGTATTGAAACACAACCCAAGAGTCCAACCCTTATAAGAATAAAAAGCATAGACCTTCTTAAAAAGCACAAACCTCCTCTATGGTAAAAAAATATCTCTCCTTGGATAAGTCACAACTATACCAAGAAAGTATTTGCATCCCCTAAAATATTTCATCAAAAACTATAACTGATGGTACTCATTATTTTGGGTGATCTTAAACTCATTATCTTCCATAGTCATTATAACATCCACATATATAGTAAGTAAAATCATCATGTCGTCAAAACTACAAAAAATGTATAACACACCTATATAAACCAAATAAAATAATTATTTGTAAAAATCTCACAAAATAAAATTTTGATGACTACTTCAAAGTTCATACCATTTAATATCTTTTAGAAATTATGTTTAATTATTCTCCTCAAAACCTAAGTGAATTACATCTAAGTTATTGCTGAAAAAAATTCCATGTTCTAAAAAATTTTTAACAGTATGCGAAGAATTACACATTTAAGTGAATCTATTAAAAAGAATATAATAATTAATAAATTATACTGATTACATAAATAATATATGATTTAGTAATAATCAGGTAATTATTCTTTCCTATAATTCTCTTATAAGTGGTTGAATCGACTAGAAAAGTAACATCAAAAATAAAATCAATATATAGTTGTCATGGCATGGCTCGATAATGGCCCACATGTTATGGTCCATCCGGCCTGAATCTAGTCAGATTTGGGTTGGGTCATGTTTGGCCATGCTGGGCTGGGTCGTGCTTTGGCCATGTTGGGTCGAGTCGTTCTTGGCCATGCTGAGTCATGTAGGCCCTAGCCTGGTTGGGTTGGCTTAAGCCTGGATATGCCAGCCTAGCTAGTAGCCTAGGACTAACTGATTAGGTCGACCAGTTTAGTCATTAGTCTTGATCACTGATAGTCCAAGATTGACTCGATGTTTCTACTTGAGTGATGACTAATTCCCATCAATTGTAGATTACTGATTTTAATTTTCTTTCATAATTTTAAATTTATTTATTTCACATAAATCAAAAAAAATTCATTAATACAAATGACAAAGTTTAATAATTAAAAATGAAAATTATCAAAAAAAAAATGCATCCATCAATCATCATCATGTACAAAAAAACAACACAATGTTATAACGACATTAAATAAAAATCATCAATCATATTTATGCAAGCTCAATCCCAATGCCAATAGTATAAGTTTTCAACTGATCATCATTACGTATGTGTCTGATGGTATCACAAGTAGTGAGCTCAACTCCTCAGAGTTCCATGAGTCATCATCAGTTAGCAACTCATCTACTTTTGTTCCAGCATGATCTTGGATGCCCAACCTTGAATCCTTTCAATCCTTCAAGCATGCTAGTATCTCAATAATATCTGATCATAGTCTCGATCTCCTATCCAAAATCACACTGATTACAATAGAAAAAGTAGACTTCGATGATATGCTCAATACTATAGGAGTCAGTAGATCTTATGTCATCTTAGACAACATGGGATAAGTGGACTCATATTATTTTTACCATTATAAAATATTAAGGTTCTTGTTATCATTGTATGGTAGGATTGAGTAGTAATTAGTAACTAAGTACAAATATATCTCACTCCTATTTAATGGTCTACTCTGTTATTTCCCACTCTCTAACTTAATGTAGAAGTCATCATCTCCAACTATGGTATCCATGTATGTACCCAGAGTTTGGCTACAACTACTACCAGACATAATATCATAATATGTAAATAGCTTAGTAAAATTTTAATGAATGAACCATTTAGGTTGGTTTTCTTGGTTCATGTATGAGGATAAATATGTCAATATTTTTTAAACCTTACACCATGACCCTAGTGTCCATCCAAGTAGCCAAACAATAAAGAAATGGAATGGTGAATTAGTACTATAAGTACTTTGTTTCCATCTCAATAGCCATGTCACTAAATATCAAGCCATCTCTAAAATTTTTATATATGCCACAAATATTGCATATGCACCTGAATACAATACAAGTGGTCGGAGTATAAACTAACAAACACATATTTGTTATGTCATAAAAAATCTTCAAGAATTTTATAAATGAAATACACGTACCTAATCTTTGTTGTCAATAATAAGTTTATCACTATTACTATTGACATAGTTGGATATCAGGTGTTTATTTTAAACAAATAACACCAAAATTAGGTATGTGTAATTCCAATGGAGTCTCACATATATTTGGAATTTTTTATATTTAGACAAAAAAGACTACCAAATTCCTATTATCTACTAGTCGTTTGAAGATATTTTAGTGAGTTACATATTTTTTCTAAAGTGGGGGAAATAATGTTTATCCCCACTTGT
Organism: Sapria himalayana; assembly: GCA_029783825.1. Lineage (NCBI taxonomy): Eukaryota > Viridiplantae > Streptophyta > Magnoliopsida > Malpighiales > Rafflesiaceae > Sapria > Sapria himalayana. Next base: position 179,504 of record JAREIK010002653.1, read on the forward strand.
ACTATTAGGTTAATGATGTAACACATATATCTAACATAAAAAATCTCTCCTAATGGCCCCTCTATAATTATCTAATAAACATGTTAATCGCTACTCTATTGTTAAATGCGATATCAAATGTGATATTATATATTTTATTTAAAATATTATATTCTCTAAAGATTCTCATCATACACTCATATTTGATTAGGCCATCATGAGTATAAAAAATCTTTGAAAATCTTAATATATTTTTATTTAGTGTCAATTTAAATCTACTTAGTAGGTGGTGAGGCATGCAAAAGATGTATCATCGTGATTAGTCTAGATATCAGATGTCATAGATATCATGCCACTATATTCCATAAAATTATTAGATATTATCTATTTTTCTAACTTATAATATTTTAGTATGTCATTCTTGCATGTGGACCTATGAATCCTATGATATGCAAGCTAAAAATAGGTATGTATGATACTGACTACCCTTGGATCCTACTAAAATATAATCGAAATACCCATTGTGATGATAAGTTTGGCTATGCCTTCCCTTCCTAATTCATTGTAGTATATGATATGGGTCAATTTATAAGTTGAATCAGATTTAGCCTTAAAGACCCAACTACTCAGTTGGGTTTTCATAGGATCTAATAAACCATATTTTTTGGTACAATAATTGGCATGCTTCTTTAGGTGTCTAGTCTCATACACACTCATACAGGTATAAATATTTTTTACAATACTTGCATTATACTAATTGTTCATCGACACTTCTAGCATTTTTATTTTTTCTATGTTAAAATGAGTCTAAATTATATAGATTCTTCAAGTTTTATTTTTTAAATGTATGGGCTTGAATTGAGGCCATGGGAGAAAACATAGTTTTGATAGCCTCAGACCTTTTTGTAGGGTTATTCTACTGTAGTTCGCACCCACACCACACCACACCACACCCAATTATTCTAATGAAGCCGCACCTCACCATAGTCCTCACCCAAGAGTGAAGCCAAAGCCAAAGCTAAACCAAACTGAGAGGAGAGAGATAAACGAGATGAGAAAGAAATAAAGAGAGCGAGATAGAGTAGAGATAGAGAGGAGAGTGAGAGTGAGATTGAGAGAGAGGAGAGTGAAACATTATATATGTATAAAAGTTAAAAAAATAATTTTTTCATCTTTTTTAAAAATAAATACGGCAGAAACCCGACATCCATCAGATTTTCTACCCAAGCCATTGAAAGTACATCCAATGGCCTGAATGCAAAAGTTTTTTATTTTTTTATTTTTTTCGACCATTAGTCAAATGCCCAAACATGTGTTCCAGAAGATTTGGCATTCTGGATAGTTTGGTTTGAACGTTCAACTTTGGTTCAGGTGTTTAGCCTTTGGGGGAGAGGTGTGCGGCACACATTGTGCATCCATGTGTGCCTGGATCATTTTATGTGGATGCCCTCAACCAACCACGTGTTAGATTTATTAAAAAAACTAACCACATGTACAAGGTTGGGCAAATTTTTTTTTTTGCCCAAAACCACGTGTTAGATTTATTTGAAAAAAAAGGGTGGGTCAAACTGTGCCCAAAACCTAAGCATGGTAGCCTACTGTGCCGTTGGACTATGGGCCAGGTAGCTGGGTCATGCCTAGCCCAGCAAAAGAGCTGGAAACCCCTAGTTCAGCATGAGGCCTGACACCCCTTGGCCTAACATGGCATGAGTCATGCCTAAAGCCAACACGACCCAATTTCAAGCACAGTAATGGATTGTGTCATGCCATGCCAGGCATGACTCAATCGAGATGTGTCTCAGGCTGTGCTCGGGCCACCCGAACTACTTTCCACCTCTAAATCAATATCTATTTCAATCAGAATATGTATTGAACCACAACCCAAGAATCAAAACCTTATAAGAATAAAAAGCCCAAACTCCTAAAAAAGCACATACCTCCTCTGTGAAATAAAAAAGATATCTCATTGGGTAAGTCACATCTATACTAAAAAGTATTTTACGTTCCCCAAAATTTTTTATCTAAAACTATAACTAATAATAATCATTGTGCTAAATGATTTTCAACTCATTATCTTCCATAATCATAATATCATCCACATATATCATAAATAAAATCATGTCATCAAAACTACTTCAAAAAATATTATAAGACACCTATATAAATCAAACAAGATGATTCCTTGCTAAAATCTCAAATAATAAAATCTTGATGACTCATTAGACCATGTAAAATCTTTTAGAAATTATGTTTAATTATAATGCTTGAAATCTAGGTTGGTTGTTAAATCCACCTCCTCTTCAAGGTCTTTTTGAAAAAATATATTTCTCACAACTAACTCATATATCCTCCATATGGGAAAAAAATAAGTATTAGTATAAAGATTATTTTAGCCACTAGTGAAAAAATATTATGATAAATGTAAATCATGCCAAATATCTGAGTGAAATATCTCACTATAATCTCACCTTAAGATGATTTACCTTAACATCCAAACTTATCTTCCCAATGAAAGCCCGCATATAACTAATAATAGGCTTTTATGCATGATGTGATATTAGTTCCTATGTTTTATTGAAGTATATGGCCTTGATATCTTCCATCATGGTCTGGAACCATCTTGAATGAGATAAAATAATAGGCTCAAAAGAAAGCATGAATATCTTAGCATAATCATGAAAATAAACAAAAATAATAAAAAAAATATATAAAAAGATTGAGTATGATAAGATTTATGAAATCAAATATTTAGTTTAAGTCATTTATTCCTTCTAGAGAGTGATTGAAAGTTCAAGGTCATAAAAGGTGATTGTATGATCAATTGGTCCTTTGATAAACTTCTATTTTATTTGAGCAAGCTGCATAAGTCATTTTCTCCTAGTACTAACACTATGTCATGGGCTGGTTCTTGGATTAACAAGAGCTTATACTAGTGGGGACATGAAGACTATAGTTTCATAAGGACCAGAATGAGATTTTTATTCTTGAGAAACCTCATTCTCTCTAGAGTTAATATTATTTGTATTTGATATATATGATGACTTCATAAGAGTGACATCCTATTATGCAGCAACAAGATCAGATGTAGTCAATGCCCAATGGATGACTCTCTCTACTGATTGATGGTTGAAAAAAAACTAAAAAGGATAAATGAAATTTATTGGATATAAGTGTAACTTATTAAGTCACACCTGTCATAATAGTGAAATATCCAAGAAAAGCAAATCTCAAGGCTTTAAGTATGATTTTATCTATTTGTGGGATATAACATGTACAAAATAAATACTCACAACAAAATTCAAAAATAAGCTAAATTATCTATTCTTAGAAAGCAAAATTTAAAATGATATACACTAGGAAAAAACAAATGAAAATGTCTAATTGATAAGATAATTTAATGGTTAAAATCACAAATCTTAGAAAATGCTTCTGAACACTATTTCCAAATAGGACAATCCATGTTTTCTTAACCAAATTTTTATGTTAACACCATTTTGTGAGGGTGTGCAGTCACAGAAAGTCACTACAACAAAATTTCAAATTAATGGTATTTTGTTCCTTGATGCTTTCAGAAAATGTCATTATCCTATTTGTAATTAGACATCTCATGACATTTTTCTAAAAACATCATTATTTGGAACATGATTTCTATTTTTATGGCACTTACTAGAAGTGTCATTGTTAAGACTAATAGGTTAGGAAATTTCTTGACTCCTTAAAAAAACCAAGGAATAATGGGCTGAGAATTAAAAACCTTGTCACTTTTATAAATGTCATGGATATGAAAATATTAATTTCGAATTTATTGATTTGGAACTAATTTCTTTTGTATTTTTTATTTGTAAAATAAGTAATAATATTTTAAAGTTTACTTTAGATTAATAAAATAAAATTATCAATATTTAGTTGAAAATTATTTAATAAAAATAAAAAGAAATTTTGATCAAATTAAAAAAAAATTTAAATATTTTTACATCCAAATTTGAAATTTATATTTATAAAATAAGTAATAATATTTAATTCTAAAATTAATCTGTTAATATTTAATTTATCCCTAAGAGAAATAATAATAAAATGAAAATTTAAGGTCATTTAATAAAATTATGTGATTAATTATATATTTTATTTATCTTCCTTTAATAAAATGAAGACTCGCTAAAAAGACGAGCGCGACTTCTTCATTATGTTCGGCCTTTTTGAACAGCTCGACTTCAAGCAGCGTGTCTCCAATTTCCTTGACCATCTTTGCAACATCCAAGAAGTTTCCCCATTTAGTTTTTAATTGTATCAGCTCTTCCATACACATTACTTTTTTCAAAAAATTGTGAATTGAATCACTGGAATTGAAGATGTTAACATATTTCATAATTGTGAACTTTTCTCCGAGCTTTTTGCATTTCTTCGCAGCATCCTCCAAAATCTTCTGTTTTGCATCTTCTATTATGCCCTCGTCTCTTTTCATGTAATTATATTGCGTGGCATGTTACATTTCCTTTTGGAAATGTAACAAAGTCCCTCGTCGAACAGCTCCCCCTTTTGACAGCACTCAATACATTTGCTTAAGAAGTTGCTTTTAGTATAAGCATCTGCTGCCAGCATATAAGATGCTACTTACGTGAAACATTTTGTAGCTTCTTCAAGTTTGGGAATATGAAATCTTTCCATAAATTAACTAAAAACCTACAGCAGAATCAGAGTCACACTGGATTGCAAATTTACACCAGAAAAGATAAAAATTAATATATGGTTGTATAATAAATTATATTAATTAGACATGTCATGACATTTTTCTAAAAACATCATTATTTGGAACATGTTTTCTATTTTTATGGTACTTACTAGATGTGTCATTGTTAAGACTAATAGATTTTTAAGACTAATAGATTGTTAAGACTAATAAGGTGCTGAAATTATAAACCTTGTCACTATTATAAGTATCATGGATATGAAAATATTAATTTTGAATTTATTGAATTGGAACTAATTTGTTTGTATTTTTTATTTGTAAAATATGTAATAGGTCTTAAAATGGCACTGGCAACAAACTGGAAGAGTTGAGTGGAAGAGTCTTGGTCTGCTTCTCTATAGCTTCGTTTTCCATTTCTTCATTGGTGGAATTCTCTTTGCTTATTTATATCCTTCGTCCTTTGGGTTGGTGTATTATCGCACATGATCTTAGTGAATAGATTCTTACATGTTGCACGATAGGTCCTCACCGCCCATTATTGTTAATTTAATAGATATGTTACCAAAATGCATGATGCTTAATAGCTACCCTTGTTATACATAAAAATTTTGTAGCTTGGCAGGACAAAATAAAAAGCTGAAAAGGAGTGTAAATTGGGATCAAAAGAGAGAAATTGGAGTCAATTACTCTAGTCATCAGTTTCTACACGTCTTATTTTACGAACTATGGAAAGTGGAGTTGTACATGGCTTATGCAGCATATCTTCGGCATCATGTGTTGTGTTGCTATTTTGTTAAGTTTAATTAGTAATGTTTCCTTCAATCAATATAGATTTTGTGATGTTAGTGATGGGTTTGTCGGTGATTTTGTCGTAGTTGAGTTATCTGCCCCCTATTTTTAGGCTACTATCCTGCCAAAGCATAATAATAAATTCTTTTCCATATCCTATTTTCAGGCTCAGTCTGCAGTTCTTCTTGCAAGGTCCAATTTGCTCATTATAAGGGATATAGAGTGGGCAAATCTTGTTGCTGGCTTTGAGCAGGTGATTATCCATTTTGATCTCATGCCATTTGTATACATGTTGTTCTATCTATTCTCTCCTCCTCTGTTTTTTAGACTGTGAAAGTATGGAAAAAAAAGGAGGCGATAATTCCTAAAAATGAGTGCTCTATAGTCATGCTATTTCAAAATCAATTAGCCTAAGGACCTAGAGACATGTAATGTCATATCTATAAATTTGTCTAGCTCACGTATTTGTTTATTTTATGTTAGATATTACAACAAAGTCAAAATATAGTATTATCTTGTATAGAAATAGACAATAGGTAAATTAATACTCACTTAATTAAATACTTTTACTTTATTTTTTAAATACTTTCTATATATTGAGAAGTATGAATAGATACTATCTTCCTCACAAAAAGAAAAAAAAATAAAGAGGGATATTATTATCAAAACAAAAAGATGTACCTTATATACATGTGAATATTGATTATAGGAAATGAGAAATTAAACAAAGTATTTATAAAAATAATATACACAAATAAGGATATTACTATCAAGAAGAGAATATATACGTTATATACCTTTTATACATGGGAATATTGATTATTGAAAATGATGAATTAAGCAAAGTATTTGTTAAAATAAGCTACACAAATAAGGAAAATAAGATTTGGGGGTCCAGTAAATAGTATATAAAATTTTAAAGTAGCTAAAAATAAATAAAATAATATAGTTAAAAGGATAATACATGGCCAATTAAAATTTTCCTTTTCTCAAAACACTTTTTATTTTCTCTTTTCCTTAGACATGTTTGATAAAAAAAATCATCTTATTTTTTCTTTTCCCCAATGTAATGTCTTTTTTTCTTATAAATTAGAGATTTAGCTTTTACCTCAAATATGATTTAAATAATTTTTCGTTAAAAAAATAACAAAAAAAGGAATAAAAACCTACAATGCACTAGAATGCATGATGGGAGGTTCTAGGATCGGATTTGGAGGAGAATAAAATATTTTTTTATTAATAAATTGACTTTTCTCATATTTGACTTTTATATAAAGAATAATTAAGAGATATTTTTTTGTTTAAATATTTTTTTTTCTAAGAATCATACTAACTGTGAGAAATAATTTCTCATGTTTAAATATTATTATAATCATGTTGAGTATATCAACAAATTCAACATTATTACAATATTAATGGTCATCGCTTCTATGTTATATCTAGCATGCTTATTAATATTTTATTAAATTGATTTTTTAATTTTTTTCATAGATAAAAAAGAGGTTGCTAAACGAATAACATTGGAATGTTGATGTGTTCTTTCATCTGTAGTGTGATCACTATCAGAAATAATTTGTTCTTTAAAAATGGATCGTTCATGGATCTCAAAGGATAGAAGATCGAAAAAATATGAAGATGGAGTTGAATGCTTTGTTGCATTTGCATTACAAAATTCTATAAATAAAACCTACATTAAATGTCCATGCTTACAATGTTGTAATATGATTTTCAATACTCCTCAAAAGATTCGAGACCATTTATTTTTCTTTGGAATTGATCAAAGTTACCATACATGATATTGACATGGAGAGGCAGCTCCAAGTGGCCCACCTTCGATAAGAGCAGAAAATTATGATAGACTTCAATTTGATGATCAACGTAGTACAATAGAAATGGTACAAGCTGCACATGATGATTGTCAAAATGATCCTGAATTATTTGCAAGATTACTACAAGATGTAGAAAACCCCTTATATCCTGGTTGTAGAAACTTTACAAGATTGTCTACCTTGATGAAATTATACAACTTGAAAGCAGGTTTTGGGTAGTCTGAAAATAACTTTTGAGAGCTTTAACAAATTCTTGGAGAAATGTTGCCTTTAAACAATGAATTGCCTTTGTGGATGTATGAAGCGAAAAAGGCATTAAATTCTTTGGGAATGGAATATGAGAAAATACATGCATGCCCAAATGATTGTGTACTTTATCGGAAGGAGTTGAAAGATGAATCCTTATGTCCTAACTGTGGAATTTTGAGGTGGAAGACAGATAACACAGGAACTAAGAGGAGAAAATGAATACTTGCGAAAGTAATGTGGTATTTTTCTCAAATTCCAAGATTTAGAAGAATGTTTCAATCATCAAAAATTGCAAAAGAGCTCATATGACATGTTGAAGAAAAAATTTTTGATGGGAAAATGTGTCATCCATCAGATTCACCATCATGGAAGCAAGTTGATCACAAATGGCCTGAGTTTTCCTTAGAACCTAGAAACTTGAGACTTGCAATTTCTGCAGATGACATAAATCCTCACAGTTCATTTAATAGAAAACATAGTTGTTGGCCCATTCTCATGATAATTTACAACCTTCCTCCATGGTTGTGCAAGAAAAGAAAATTTATGATGTTATCTTTATTAATTTCAAGTCCACAAAAACCTGGCAATGACAGTGATGTCTATTTAGCACCGCTAATAGAAGATCTAAAAATATTGTGGGAGGTCGGAGTTCAAGTTTACGATTCACATAAACAAGAAATCTTTACATTAAGAGCCGTTCTATTATCGATAATCAATGATTTTCCTGCATATAGAAATATGTCAGGCTGCAAAGTTAAAGGATATTATGGTTGTCCAATATGTGGAGAAGAAACATATTCTTGTAGGTTAAAGCATGGAAAAAAAAACTCCTATACTAGACATAGATGATTTTTTCCAAGAAACCATCCATATAGGAAACAAAAGAAAGCATTTGATGGAAAACAAGAGTTTGGGTCATCTCCACAAATATTGACTGGTGAGAAAATATTAAAAAAAATCAATGTAATTTGCAATTCTTGGGGGAAAAGGTTAATCTGGGAAAATCTGAAATCAACAATATAAATTATTAGAAAAAGAAGTCAATATTCTTTAATCTTTAGTATTGGAAATATCTTCATGTTCGTCATAATTTGGATGTATTGCATATTGAGAAAAATGTTGTGAAAGCATTATTGGTACATTACTCAACATTGCAGGTAAGACAAAGGATGAGATTAATTCTCGCTTGGATCTTGTAGATATGGGCTTAAGGAACGAATTGGCACCAAGGTTTGAATCGAAGAGAACATATCTCCCTCCTGTATGTTATATACTTTCTAGAATGGTAAAGAAGGTGGCTTGTCAAACACTTTCACAATAGAAGGTTCCATATAGATATTTTTCGAACCTTCGAAACATCGCGTCAATGGAAGACTTGAAACTTTATGGATTAAAATCCCATGAATATCATGCATTAATACAACAATTTTTTCCGGTTTTGTTACGTTCTATCTTGCCCAAGCATGTGAGGAATGCCATTTGTAGATTGAGTTTCTTTTTCAAAGCTCTCTCTACTAAAGTCATTGATGTTTCTTCATTAGATGAGTTACAAAATAATATAGTGGTGACATTATGCTTGTTTGAAAAGTACTTCCCACCTTCATTCTTTGATATCATGGTGCATCTTACTGTGCATCATGTAAGAGAAGTGAGACTTTGTGGACCGGTCTACTTTAGGTGGATGTGCCCATTTGAAAGCTTTATGAAAGTGTTAAAATGCTATGTACGAAATCGTACTAGACATGAAGGTTGTATTGCTGAATGCTATATAGCAGAAGAATGAATCGAGTTTTGTACAGAGTACTTATCAAATGTGGAAGAAATTGGAATTCCTAGTAGTTCAAACATTGACCACAAAGTTGGGGCACCAATATTTGGAGGTCTTACTATGAAGGTCGATTCCAATTTATGGTTATAAGCACATTATTATGTGTTGGAAAATACATCAATTGTCCAACCTTATATTGAGTAAGCACCACTAACTTTTTATTTCTTTATTTGTTGTACATATAATATATTACTCTAATTATTTAATTATTATACATGACCTCATAGAGAGCACATGCAATGACTGAAAGTGAAACATCCACGTCAATCAAAAAGGCAAAAGTGGTTACAGGATAAGCATGCTCATGCTTTTACCTTTTGATTACGACAAAAGGTACTACACTGGTTTCTTAAATTTTCTTTTTCTTTTACATTAATGGTTAACATGTAAATGATAACTGTTACTTATTTCTATAGGTTGAAGTTGCAATGGGAAATAATGAACCTGTATCTAAAACTTTTAAATGGATAGTTGATGGTCCAAGCCATTATATGATGAAGTATAATGGTTGTCATCAATGGGTGTCAATATAATACCAAGGAGCATGATGATTTACTAGCTACCCAAAATAATGGAGTTAGTATTATAGCAACGACCATGCAAATTGCTAGTGCTAAGGATAAAAATCCTATTTTCGGGGAACTTTGTTTCTATGTGGTTATTACTAAGATTTGAGACCTTGATTATACTATGTTCAGAATTATAATCTTCAAGTGTGATTGGGTTGATAATAAGAATGAAATCAAAGTTGATGATCTTGGGTTTACCTTAGTTGACTTTAGCAGATTAGCTCATAAGTCAGATCCATTCATATTAGCCTCCCAAGCTAAGAAAGTCTTCTATGTACAAGATCAGCTTAATCCAAGATGGTCAATTGTTTTGTCAACTCCTCAACAAGACTTCACAGAAAGAGCAAATGATGATGATCCAATGGACATTTCTATTAAACACAATCCAGTCATATCTTCTTTGCCACAAGTTGAATTCTTTGATGTAATGGATGAATATGATCAAATTTGTATTCGAGATGATTGTGATGGATTTGGATTGAGAACAAATAATAAATGTATCCAATTTTTATCTTTGTTATGTTATTGTGAATTGATATGCTTCTATAGTTTTTTGTATTTTAAATGTATGCTTACTAGTTAATTTATTCGTCTTTGTTATTAGATGATTGTTATGCTTTCAATTTTAGTTAATGTCAGGTTGACAATATTCAAAATATTGATAGTATTTTATTTTATGCAAAGCAACTGATTAGGTAATGCCTTTAATTAGTTAATTTTTTATTCCTTAAATTTTTATGGATATTTTTGTAATTTTATTTAAATATTATAATTATTTTTATGATAGGTATGGAAACAAAACAACAAGATAAAGTAACTACAAGAAATAGATGTAGAGGGATAACAAGAAAGACTATGATTATCAAGAATAGGAGCAAAGGAATAAAACTTGCAATAAAGTATAATGTTGATTGTGTTTATGTCGGACAAGCTGTGGTGCATCTCACAAGTTATTTAGGTGTATTGGCACGTACCATGGTCCTAATTAGATATAGCACTTGGCACCATGTACCTAAGCAATTGAAGAATAAATTGTGGGACTTAGTTGAGGTAAATTTGTAATTCTTTTTTCTATTTATAATTTTTTCTAATTATATTTGCGAATTTTTTTAACAACAAATAACTATGTTCATTACTTCTAGGCTACATTTACATTGGATTGTAAAAGTAGAAGGAACTGTATGAAATCAATTGGCAGGTGCTTTAGATCTTTCAAGAATATGTTGGTTACAAAGTATATCATTCCTTTCAAAGACCAACTGGAACTTCTTAAAAAACCTCCAGTTGAATATAGTTTTATTGAAGATAAAGATTAGACAATATTTGTCAAAGAAAGATTGTCTCAAAGTTTCAGGTAAATTTCTAATTATTTTCATGTCATATATTCATTGTTTATTTACTTAATATAAATTAAAATTTGTCGGAGTAAAAGGAAGTTCAAAAAGAAAGAAGGAAAAAACATATTTATAATCATCATCTTAGTAGAAAGGGATATGCTGGTCTTGAGGAAAAGATGGTAAGTTAAAGATATTATTACTTTACTTTTTATTTTATGTTGAATTTGCATAGAGACTCATTATATTACATTTCAATATTGTAAAAGTTGGTAGAAACCAGCTTTACTAAAGTTATTAATAGAAGTGTATTATGGAAGAAAGCAATGTAGAAAATAGATGGCACGTATGATGAAGTGGTCATTCTGGTAGTGGAGAAGATTGTAAGTATAAGTTATGGAACATATATTTCATTTACGTTAATAACTTATTTATATTAACCAATATGACATTTAATTTTATAATATCATTGTGTATCAGGATAAGATGTTGCAACAATCACAAGAAAGTAGTTTGAGTTTCAATGGAAATGACATACTTACTGAAGCATTGGGAACTCCTGAATATAGTGGTCGAGTATGAGCTAAAAGAAAGCATTATACTCCACGAAAATATTTTCATTCTATGGCAGATAGTGTTTTGCGAGAATTTATGAAAAAATTACAAGAGGGACAATCAATGTTTGAGGCAAAAATTTTATTCCAACTCTCTCAGATGGTACCCACCGCACCTCAATCTGATGTTGGTAGCTCTAACATGCTCCAAAAACATATTGTCCTTCCTAAAAGTGTTGAGCAACCAAAACATCGAGTAGAAGACCACACTCCTCCAATGCTAAAAGCAAACAAGGTAAGTTGTATTTAATATTATGTTCTATAATAAAAATGTGTTAACACAAACTCATAATTTTCATATCAACTCACCTAGTTGATATGAAATATAGAAGTAATGTTACAATATAAGGTTGTATTATAAATTATATTAATAAGCTCATTAAGTTATGATAACTCAATTTTGTCTAACTAATTCTTTCCTAATTGGAAATTATCAACTTTAGATAATTGCATATAACTAAACAATATTGTTTCATTTTACAGGTAAGGAATTGTCAATTGGCCATAGGGACAAAAGAAAATGTAGTTGCAGCTGGAAGAATGGTACTTGAATGTGGTGCTAACTTCCTTGTTGTTGTGGATGTTTCTTATGATCCAAATGCATTACTTCTTATACCTATTCCAAGCCAAATTACCACTATTGGAGATGCTATTGGCCATCAAATTTTATGGTTCCCATTTAGTCAATCTTACAACTCATCGCATCCAGATATGTGCTTTATTTTTAAAATAAAAAATTTCTTGTTAATAATAAAAAAACAATTTTATCTAGGACAATTCTTATATATACAATGATATTTTATGTTTGATAGAATTCAAAGAAATTTAAGAAATAGAGGAATAAAGAGAGAACATTGAGTTTTAAGGATGAGAACCCTGTAGATATCAAGAACTTTGCTATATTAGTTGGGCTGTTGTTAAAGGATGAGATGGTACATGCAATAGAAATCGTAGAGGATATTTTTGGAGAGTCTTTTAAGTCCATCCTCATGAAAGAAGATATGGATATCATAATTTAATCAACAGAGGTGTCATCTGATTGCCTTATGTTCTATATATGGTAAGAGAAATATTTAATATGTTTTTCATAAAATTTAACTATCTTATTTATGCTTTAAATTTTCATAATGAGAATTTTATTTAATATTAGTTAAATTAAATTATTAAAACTTTTAAATATTGTGTGAAATTAAATCAGACAGTTGCATAAAAAGATGGTTGATGCTAAAAAGGCAGAGCGATTTATTTTTGTAAATCCGACCTTGGTTTCTAAAGCTGGATTGGGAGAAGCAAGCAAGAAAAATAGTTCAAGGGTTATATCTAATTGGTTGATTAATGCAAATAATGCTGATATTGAATTTTATTTCATATAACCCAGTGTAAGTTATTAAACATAAGTAAGCTTATAAGTATGCATATTTATCAAATTATAAATGTTATGTTGTTACACTAATGTTAATTTTGTAGTTATCATTGGGTATTGGTGGTACTTGACATAAGGACTTTGATCGCCTATTACCTTGATTCCTTGCATCATCAACCTTCAGATGATCTTAAAGATATTATTAATAAGTAAGTTTTTCCCTTAATATTATAGAATGAAGCATAGTTGGTAACAAAAATTCTTTTTCTTCATGTAGGAATCTAAGAATTCATCTACTTAAAAACATAAATCATCAAAAAGAGAGCCTAATTGAGTTGTATTAGGGGTAAATAACTCATAAACTGAGTAATAAAATATTTAGTGTCTTCATCTTAATTTTAAACTTAGTACAATATGACTTGTAATTAGCTACATATATATATATATAATGATTTTTTTTCCCATTCAGTGCCCAAGACAACAAGGTAGTGTTGAATATGGATACTATGTGATGAGATATATGAGAGATATCATTCTCGATCAAGGATGTCTTACAACAAATGTATGTGTTGATTTGTTGGTTCTCAATATATCAATACTTTTTTTTTATTTTCCAATTTAATTGATGAAAATATTGCTTTACTTTTCAACAGTTTAATGGGATAAAATCATACAACAAAGATGAGTTGTATGAAGTACGATTTGAATGGGTGATGTTGGTGACTCAATTAATACTTTCCTTGGTTTGAAAAAGCATTGGGGATACCTTTTTGTATTGACGCATGAACAGATTTTGGTATTTCTAACTTTAACTTTTGATGAGGTTCATACTTTATATCTCTTTTGACCCAAACTATGATTGAAGGTAAATTGTTAGACATAATCATTTGAAGACATTTTAGTATTTTCCTTACACATTCATGATATTTCTCTAATTTTCAAATGTTTAATTACGTTAGTATATTATATGCATGATTCATAGGAATTTAAAGGTAATCTTTTTTTGGTCAAGTTGAAGATCTTCCAACTTTGTAATGGTCCATGAACTATTGTGATAATAAAGGTATTTATCATAATGAGATCAAGTTTATTACTTCTTACTTTCTATTAAATATATTAAAATTGAATATGCAATTGGAATTTTATTATTATCATATTATCTTGTGTTTATGTTGTCAACTATAGATTTTTTTTGTAGATTGACAATGGAATAAATTGTGATTTCGACTTTTGACTTCAATACTTTACCACAAAATTGTAAATTACTTTTTCACCCTTATAAAATACAATTATTATTTCAAGGCATAATTTTTTTTTACGTAGCCCTTTATTTTATTAATGAATCTAAAACTTTAAGTTGATTGGATTAATATATATGTGTAATCAATAGAACTTAAAATTACATTACATAGCATCTCATCGAGTTTTTTTAATGTATTGGGAAGATGACAAGTAATTTAACTTTTCAGTTTATTTAAATTTAATTGGGTTTTGTAGTATTTCTTCAAGTAGTTTGTGAGATCTTTCAACTCACTACACACATATATGTTTTTAATGAATTATTATTGTTTTGTATTTTATAATATTTTATCAACTTTTATGCCATAATTGATAAATCTCTTGCTTTATATTTTACCCATTACTACTAACTTTGTTTTTGTTGTTGTTAAATTTTTTTAATCATATATGCCAATTGTTATATAAATTATTTTCATGATATGTTGTTATCATTCCTTCTTTTTTATTTTCCAATGCTCTATAATATATTTTTTTTCTGTAAGTGTAATTAATTATTGTTCATCTTTTTGTATGTAGGTTTCCTTTTTTAGAAATTAAATTTCAACTTAGCCAAGCTAGCATGAAACAGTTTCTTGGAGATAAGGCACAATTGGGTTGCATATATAAGAAATATTGATTTAAATTAAAGAAATGAATGTTGAAATTGTGATATATTTTTTTTATCAAATGTAATAAGTTCAAGTTCCCCATTTGTAATTAAAAACTTTAATCTTGGTATGGATTGTAACGTATGTTTTTCTTATGTGCATGTAGTATTACAATAACAGGTGAAAATATATATACAATAATTATTCAATTTATTTTTAATTAAATCATTATCTTCCTTGACACTTTTACTAAGTGTCATTGTATTCAAATATTTTAAGATAGATACAACAAATTATGACATTTTCTGAGTGTCAAGGTAGATTGGTATAATAAATATGACAGTTTATTTTAGCGTCAAGATTTTTATCAACGACACTGCTAAAAAATGACATTATAGGCAAATACTTTTTATGATAGGCTAGCAGATGACACTATCGATAAGCGACTTGAATTATATTTAAATGACACTTTGTAAGCATCTTTTATTATGTTTTTTGTTGTAGTGAGTCTAGTATATGTGGTTCCTACTAGGAGACAATCCAAGATATTTTCTTTCAAAAAAGGTTATGATGGGTTGACTCTATTGAGAGATTTAATTAGATATGATAGTTAGTCTGTCACTCTCAACTATCTATAGTGGTTTCAATCTTTGGTCTAGAAATAACTCAAGAATTATTCTTAGTATGCCTTATCCTCCTACAATGAATATACTGAATTGAGTTTGACATGTCTTTTCCTCTGCTATGACTAATACATTCTCAACTACTAACATGTATAGCATGATAAAATTTTCCAATGCTCCCAATCTACCTCATACTAAATGAATTGCTTAATAGTATAACTTTGATCTAGTAGAAAAATTCATATCACCCAAAATATAGTTGTAGAATGTTGAAAAAATGGTTTAGCAATAAATATAAAAAAATATTCTCTACAATCTCTCTAAATGTCTCACTCTATCCAAAGCCTCAACCTCTACAAAAATATCTCTAAAAAATATGTAGCCAACTAGGTAAATTTTTGTATAGTGAGTGGTAGCCTATCTAGATTCATTGATCCTCTCCGATCTCAATCAAAGAAGTTGAATAACCACATCATACATTTGTGATGTTTGGGATGAGTGTAAAACACAACAAGTCAATAGATTCTTTTGTCAAGAAATTATTTGTAACCACTTCTTTCTCGAATCATCATTAGGTGATTCTGTTGAAAGGTGATCTATCATTCCTTGATTATAAGATAGCTGATTGTATAAAGTTTTTTTTGGATAGGTAGTGAAGATTGGAAGGATGGGAGCAACAAAAATGTACTTCAATTTCATAATATCAAAGAAGTTGAAAAAAAACACTACAAGGGAATCATACATGGTAACTGACTTAATAACTCTCAGAAAGCACATAGATTTGAAGGGGAGGAAAATAGCTCATCATACAGCACCCTAACAAGAATTGCATGCAATTATTGCCACCCTATGCTTTATAGTTAGCATTTTAGGTGGTTTGATCCTAGAGAATTGTGATCCTGTTATAGTGGAAGACCATGTATAACCTATAGTTGCCTATCCATAAGGAAGAGTTTACTATGTATAAGGAATTGAAGGGAGCATGCCAAATGGAGCTATCACAAGTTGTGGGTCAAGACGAGCCAATGTCCAGGCTAGCTTACTTTGATGTTGTTTTTAATGGAAGTCTAATATTAAGATGCTTGGGAAGTATATTGCTTTTATTACCATTGTATCTATATTTTCTAGTGCAATTGCTACTGTAAGTAAGCTAATTCCTTTGATTGTATTCAGTTTTAGTTGCTTTTGATAGAGAGCTAGTAGAAGTCAAAGTTAGAGAGATTTGAGTTGGATTCCTTCTACAAATGAACCAATTTCTAGTTCTTAGAATTTTTTTTTATGTGATGAAGGAGTGGAACGTCTATTTTATGATAAAGCTAGAGATAGGGTAAACAACAACTCTTTCATTTACTCTACTTATTATCCCCTTGCGCAGTCTTTCAAATAGGCATGTATTAGTAGGTGAGTATAACATTATCACACTTTGTACATGATCCTTAGATAAGTAGGATTAGTTATTATTCTTTAGTGGTCTAGGATCATGGTGAAAGATCTACTGGCCCAAGTAGATTTTCATTTCCTAATATGCACAAATAAATGGTGTAACTCTTTAATGCATTTCATTTGACCCTCATTTCTATATGATATCCTTACTAAAACCTATCTAGTTTCTAGCCCCTCTAGTGGAAATTTTCTATAAGCTTAAGGCAAATAGATCCCATTTTAGTTCTAGTCCACTACAACAAAAAACATATTCAATGATGCTTAAAAAGCGTCATTTATGATATTTCACGTCGCTTATCGAAAGTGTCATCCGCTAGCCTGTCATAATAAGTATTTGCCTATAATATCATTTTTAGAAGTGTCGTTTAAAAGAATATTGACGCTAAAAAAACTGTCATTGTTTATTATACCAATCTACATTGATACTCAGAGAAATATCATTATTTGTTGTATCAATCTTAAATTATTTGAATAAAATGACACTTAGTAAAAGTGTTAAGGAAGATAATGATTTAATTAAATATCAATTTAATAATTGTTGTAAATGAATTTTCACCTATTATTTTAATAATACATGCACATTAAAAAAACTTAGGTTCCAATCCATACCAAGATTTTAGTTTTTAATTACAATGGGGAACTTGTACTTCTTACATTTCATAAACAAAAAAAAATATCACAATTTCAACATTCATTTCTTTAATTCAATTCAAATTTTCTTATATATGCAACCCAATTATGCCTTATCTCCAAGAAACTGCTTCATGCTAGCTTGGCTAAGTTGAAAGTTAATTTCCTAAAAAGGCAACCTACATACAAAAAGATGAACTATAATCAATTATACTTGCAAAAAATATATATTATAGAGCATTGGAAAATAAAAATGAAGGAATGATAACAACATATCATGAAAATAATTTATATAACAATTAACATATATGATTAAAAATATTTAACAAGAAAAAACAAATTTAGTAGTAATGGGTAAAATTGAAAGTAAGAGATTTATCAATTATGACATAAAAGTTGATCAATATGATAAAATACAAAACAATAATAATCCATAAAAAACATATATGTGTGTAGTGAGGTGAAAGATCAATAATCACAAACTACTTGAAAAAATACTATAGAAACCAATTAAATTTAATAAAATAAAAAGTTAAATTACAAGCCATCTTCCCAATACTTTAAAAAAACTCGATTAGATGCTATGTAATGTAATTTCAAGTTCTATTGATTACACATATATAGTAATCCATCAACTTATAGTTTTAGATTCATAAATAAAATAAAAGGATATGTAATAAAAAAAAATTGTGCCTTGAAAAATAACTAACTTATGTTTAATAACATACCTTGGGCTATATGGAATAAAAACAAAATCAGCATTATTTGCATTCATCAACCGATTAGCTATAACCCTTGACCTATTATTCTTGCTTGCTTCTCCCATTCCAAAAATAAATCGCTCTGCCTCTTTAGCATCAACCATCTTTTTATGCAAGTGCCTGATTTAATTTCAAACTATTTAAAAGATTTAATATTTTAATGTAACTGAAATTAATTACAATTCTCATAATGAAAAATTAAAGCATAAATAAGATAGTTAAAACATATTAAAAACATATTAAATGTATCTGTTACTATATATAGAACATAAGATAATTAGATGACACATCTATTGATGAAATTATGATATCCATATCTTCTTTCATGAGGAAGGTCTTAAAAGACTCTCCAAAAACATCCTCTATGATTTCTACTGCATGTACCTTTTCTTCCTTTAACAACAACCCAAAAAATGTGGCAAAGTTCTTGATATCTATAGGGTTCTCATCCTTAAAACTCAATGTTCTCTCTTTATTCCTCTGTTTCTTAAATTTCTTTGAATCCTATTAAACATAAAATATCATTGTATATATAAGAATTGTCCTTAATAAAATAGTTTTTTTATTAGTAACAAGAATTTTTTTTTTAAAAAAAAGCACATACCTAGATGAGATGAGTAGTAAGAATGACTACTTGGGTAGACCATAAAATTTGATGCCCAATAGCATCTTCAATAGTGGTAATTTGGCTTAGAATAGGTACATGAAGTAATGCATTTGGATCATAAGAAACATCCATAGCAACAAATAAGTTAGCACCACATTCAAGTACTATTGTTCCAGCTGCAACTATATTTTCTCTTGTCTATGTGGCCAATTGACATTTCCTAACCTATAAAATGAAATAATATTGTTTAGTTATATGCAATCATCTAAAGTTGATAATTTCCAAGTAGGAAAGAATTAGTTAGACAAAATTGAGTTATCATAACTTAATGAGCTTATTAATATAATTTATTATTCAAACATATATTGTAACATTACTTCTATATAGGAATTAATCAACTAATAAGTTGATATGAAAATTATGAGTTTGTGTTAACACATTTTTATTACAGAACATAATATTAATTACAACTTACCTTGTTTGCTTTTAGTTTTGGAGGAGTGTGGTCTTCTACTCGACATTTTGGTTGCTCAACAATTTCAGGAAGGACAATATGTTTTTGGAGTATGTTAGAGCTACCAACATCAGATTGAGTTGTGGTGGGTACCATTTGAAAGAGTTGGAATAAAATTTTTGCCTCAAACTTTGATTGTCGCTATTGCGATTTTTTCATAAATTCTCGCAAAGTACGATCTGCCATAAAATAAAAATATTGTTGTGGTGTATAATGCTTTCCTTTAGCTCGTACTAGACCACTATATTCAGTAGTTCCCAATGCTTCAGTAAGAATGTCATTTCCATTGAAACTCAAACTACTTTCTTGTGATTGTTACAACATCTTATCCTAATACAAAATGATGTTATAAAATTTAATGTCATATTGGTTAATATAAATAAGTTATTAACGTAAATGAAAAACATGTTACATAACTTATAGTTACAATCTTGTCCACTACCGGAATGACCACTTCATCATAAGTGTCATCTTTTTTCTCCATTGCTTTCTTCCATAATACACTTCTATCAATGACTTTAGTAAAACCGGTTGCTACTAACTTTTAAAATATTAAAATGTAATATAATGAGTCTCTAGTAAATTTCAACATAAAAAAATGTCAATTAACATCTTTAAGTTACCATATCTTCCTCAAGACCAGCATATATCTTCTTACTAAGATGATGATTATAAATATATTTTTTCCTTCTTTCTTTTTGAACTTCTCTAAACACCTAAACATTCTATTTCATATTAAGTAAAGAAAATACGAGTATATGACATGAAAATAATTAGAAATATACATGAAATCTTTGAGACAATCTTTCTTTGACAAAAATTGTCCAATCTTCATTTTCAATAAAAATGTATTCAACTGGTGGTTTTTTAAGAAGATCTAGTTGGTATTTGAAAGGAATGATATACTTTGTAACCAAAATGTTCTTGAAATATCTAAAGCACCTACCAATTGATTTCATAAAGTTCCTTCTACTTTTACAATCCAATGTAAATGCAGCCTAGAAGTAATGAACATAGTTATTAGTTGTTAAAAAAATTCACAAATATAATTAGAAAAAGATATAGATAGAAAAAAGAATTACAAGTTTACGTCAATTGAGTCCCACAATTTATTCTTCAATTGCTTAGGTACATGGTGCAAAGTGCTATATCTAATTGGGACCATGGTACGTGCTAATATGCCTAAATAACTTGTGAGATGCACAGCAGCTTGTTCGACATAAACACCATCAACATTATACTTTACTACAAGTTTTATTCCTTTGCTCCTATACTTGTTAATCATAGTCTTTCTTGTTATCCCTCTACATCTATTTCTTGTAGTTGCTTTAACTTGTTCTTCTGTATCCATACCTTTTATAAAAATAATTATAATGTTTAAATAAAAGTACTAAAATATCTAACAAAAATTTAAAGAATAAAAAACTAACTAATTAAAGTCATTACCTAATCAGCTGCTTTGCATAAAACATAATACTATCACTGTTTTGAATAATATCAACCTAACATTAACTAAAATTGAAAGCATAAAAATCATCTAATAACAAAAACAAATAAATTAACTAGTAAGCATACATTTACACTACAAAAAACTATAGTAGCATATTAATTCACAATACCATAACAAAGCTACAATTTGGTTACATATATGATTTGTTCTCAACCCAAATTCCCTCACAATCATCTCGAATACAAATTTGATCGAAGTCATCCATTGCATCAAATAATTCAACTTGTGGCAAAGAAGATATGACTGGATTGTGTTCAATAGAAATATCCATAGGATCATCATCATTTGCTCTTTCTATGAAGTCTTGTTGAGGAGTTGATAAAACAATTGACCATCTTGGATTAAACTCATCTTATAAATAGAAGACTTTATTAGCTTGGGAGGCTAATATGAACGGATTTGACTTATGAGCCACTCTGCTAAAGTCAAATAATGTAAACCCAAGATCATCGACTCTGATTCCATTTTTATTATCAACCCAATCACACTTGAAGACTGTATTTCTAAACATAGTATAATCAATGTCCCAAATCTCAGTAAAAATACCATAGAAACAAAGTTCCCCAAAAATATGATTTTTATCCTTAGCACTAGCAATTTGCATGGTCGTTGCTACAATACTAACTCCACTATTTTGGATAGTTAGTAAATCATCACGCTCCTTGTATATTGACACCCATTGATGACATAACCATTATACTTCATCACATAATGACTTGGTCCATCAGCTATCCATTTAAGGGTTTCAGATACAAGTTCATTACTTCCAATTGCAACTTCAACCTATATAAATAAGTTCCAGTTATCATTTATATGCTAACATTTAATGTAAAAGATATGGAAAATTTAAGAAACCATTGTAGTAACTTTAGTCGTAACCAAAAGGTAAAAGTACGAGCATGCTCATCCTGTAACAATTTTTGCATTTTTGATTGACCTAGATGTTTCACTTTCAGTCATTGAATGTGCTCTCTATTAAGTCATGTATAATAATTAAATAATTAGAGTAATATATTATATGTAAAAAAAATAAAAAAATAAAAAGTTAGTGGTGCATACTCAATATAAGGTTGGACAATAGAGGTATTTTTAAACACAGAATGATGTGCTTGTAACCATAAATTGGAATCGGCCTTCATAGTATGACATCCAAATATTGGTGCCCCGACTTTTTGGTCAATGTTTGAACTATTAGGAATTCTAATTGCATCCACATTTGATAAGTACTATGTACAAAACTCGATTCCTTCTTCTACAATATAGCATTCAGCAATACAACCTTTAGGTCGAGTATGATTTCAAACATTGCCTTTTAGCACTTTCATAAACCTTTCAAATGGGTACATCCACATAAAGTAAACCGGTCAACAAAGTCTAACTTCTCTTACAAGATGCACAGTAAGATGCACCATGATATCAAAGAATGAAGGTGAGAAGTATTTTTCAAACAAGCATAATGTCACCACTATCTCATTTTGTAACTCATCTAATGAAGGAACATCAACGACTTTAGTATAGAGAGTATTGAAAAAGAAACTCAATCTACAAATGGCATTCCTCACATGCTTGGGCAAGATAGAACGTAACAAAACTAGCAAAAATTGTTGCATTAATGCATGATAGTCATGAGATTTTAATCCATAAAGTTTCAAGTCTTCCATTGACACGAGGTTTCGACGGTTAGAACAATATCCATATGGAACCTTCAATTGCGAAAGTGTTTGGCAAAACATCTTCTTTTCCATTGTAGAAAGTGTATAACATGCAGGAGGGAGATATGTTCTCTTCGATTCAAATCTTGGTGCCAATTCGCTCTTAAAGCCCATTTCTACAAGATCTAAGCGAGAATTAAGCCCATCCTTTGTCTTACCTGCAATGTTAAGTAAGGTACCAATAATGCTTTCGCAAATATTTTTCTCAATATGCATTACATCCAAATTATTACGAACATGAAGATATTTCCAATACTCATGATCAAAGAATATTGACTTCTTTTTCCTACAATTTGTATTCTTAATTTCAGATTTACCCTGATTAACCTTTTTTTCCCCCAAGAATTGCAAATTCTATTGATTTTTTTTAATATTTCCTCGTCAGTCAATATTTGTGGAGGTGAGCGAAACTCTTGTTTTCCATCAAATGTTTTCTTTTGTTTCCTATATAGATGATTTCTTGGATGAAATCATCTATGTCCAGTATATGAGTTCTTTTTTCCATGCTTTAACCTACAAGAATATGTTTTTTCTCCACATATTGGACAACCATAATATCCTTTAACTGTGCAGCATGACATGTTTCCATATGCAAGAAAATCATTGATTGTCCATAATAGAACGTCTCTTAATGTAAAGAATTCTTGTTGATGTGCATCGTAAACTTGAACTCCGACATTCCACAATGTTATTAGATCTTCTATTAGCGGTGCTAAATAGACATCAATGTCATTGCCAGGTTGTCGTGGACTTGAAATTAAAAAAGATAACATCATAAATTTTCTTTTCATGCACAACCATGGAGGAAGGTTGTAAATTATCATGAGAATGGGCAAACAACTATGTTTGCTATTAAATGAACTGTGAGGATTTATGCCATCTACAGAAATTGCAAGTCTCAAGTTTCTAGGTTCTAAGGAAAACTCAGGCTATCTGTGATTAACTTGCTTCCATGATGCTGAATCTGATGGATGCCGCATTTTCTCATCAAAATTGCTTTCTTCAACATGCCATATGAGCTCTTTTGTATTTTTTGATGATTGAAACATTCTTCTAAATCTTGGAATTGCAAGAAAATATCACATTCCTGTATTATCTGTCTTCCACCTCGAAGTTTCATAGGTAGGACATAAGGATGCATCTTTCAACTCCTTTCGATAAAGTACATAATCATTTGGGCATGCATGTATTTTCTCATATTCCATTCCCAAAGAATTTAATGTCTTTTTCGCTTCATACATGGACAAAGGCAATTCATTGTTTAAAGGCAACATATCTTCAAGTTTTTGTAAAAGCTCTGAAAAGCTTTTATCTGACCACCCAAAACATGCTTTCAAGTTATATAATTTGATCAAGGCAGACAATCTTGTAAAGTTTCTGCAACTAGGATATAATGGTTTTTCTACATCTTGTAGTAATCTTGCAAATAATTTAGGATCATTTTGACAATCATCATGTGCAGTTTGAACCATTTCTATTGTACTACGTTGATCATCAAATTGAAGTCTATTATAATGTTCTACTCTTATGGTTGGTGCGCCACTTGGAGCTGCCTCTCCATGCCAATACCTGGTAACTTTGATCAATTACAAAGAAAAATAAATGGTCTCGAATTTTTTGAGGAGTATGGAATATCATATTACCACATTGTAAGCATGGACATTTAATGGAGCTTTTATTTGCAAAATTTTGTATTGCAAATGCAACAAAACATTCAACTCCATCTTCATATTCCTTCGATCTTCTATCCTTTGAGATCCATGAACGATCCATTTTTAAAGAACAAATTATTTCCAATAGTGATCAAACTTCAAATGAAAGAACATATCAACATTCCAATGCTATTCGTTTAGCAACATCTATTTTCTCTGTTAAAAGAAAATTCAATAATCAATTTAATAAAATATTTATAAGTATGTCAGATCTAAGATAGAAGGGATGAGCATTACTATTCTAATCATGTTGACTTTGTTTACCTAGATCTACCCTTATAGAATAACATACTGAATATTTATAAATTTAAACAATCCAATTATATATATATATATATATATATGTTTTATTTCCTAGGAGTTGTAAATTCAAAAAGATGTATAATCACACTACAACAAGTATATATAAATTTTAACACATATAATATCAAGTTATGTTATTTGTTTTATGCTAACATTTCTAACATCATAAATTAGGAAGTGGTTCCTATCTCATATAGGAATACATAATTTCTATGTGTCAACTACCAATGTACTTAGATTCATTTTTTTAAATTGATTACTTATCCCATTAATTTTAGACCGTATGCTTATTTCAAATATATTGCTTTTATTAGGAAGGCCTAAGAATCAACTTTCAACTTAAAGCAACATCTAAGCAGTCAAAATACTATGAAAAAAATTGAATGAAATTAATTAATCTTGGTTATTTAATGTGCACATAAGTAATTGTCCCACAAAATAAACAATAAGGCAACCAAAATTTTATTATTATCTAACATATCATAATAGCCTAAATGATGATGATGATTATTATTTTTTCTATAATTATATCATTATTTTAATTTTATCTTTCACAAAAAAATGATTATATATATATATATATTCCAACCAAGGATAACTTTTTACTTTTATATATTCCAACTAAGGATAACTTTTTTCTTTAAATATAATGACTGTGTTTGAATTAAACTGGAGAAGGATAATAAGTGGTCATCTGGGATGACTATTAATTTTGATGTCTCTATCTTTATACTTAAACAACAAATATAAGAATAATAATAATAATAATCCATAAATCAATAAATAGTTATTAATTTATTTCAAATTGCACATTTTCTTGAAAGAAATCAAACATGAGAAATTATTTCTCACAGTTAGTACGATTCTTAGAAAATTAAATATTTAAAGAAAAAATATCATTTAATTATTATATATATAAAAGTCAAATATGAGAAAATTCAATTCATTAATATAAAAATATTTTATTCTCCTCCTAATCTGATCCTAGAACCTCCCATTATGCATTCTTGTGCATTATATGGTTTTATTCCTTTTTTGTTATTTTTTTAACGAAAAATTGTTTAAATCATATTTGAGGTAAAAGCTAATTTACTAATTTATAAGAAAAAGGACATGACATTGGGGATAAGAAAAAATAAGATGATTTTTTTTATCAAACATGTCTAAGAAAAAGAGAAAATAAAAAGGACATGACATTGGGGATAAGAAAAAATAAGATGATTTTTTTTATCAAACATGTCTAAGAAAAAGAGAAAATAAAAAGGGTTTTGAGAAAAGGAAAATTTTTTTTGGCCATGTATTTTTCTTGTAACTATATTATTTTATTTAATTCTAGCTACTTAAAAATATTATATAATATTTACTGGACCCCCAAATCTTATTTTCCTTATTTGTGTAGTTTATTTTAACAAAAAATTCGCTTAATTTCTCATTTTCCATAATCAATATTCCCATGTATAAAAGGTATATAACGTATATATTCTCTTTTTGATAGTAATATCCATATTTGTGTAGCTTATTTTTATAAATACTTTGTTTAATTTCTCATTTTTTATAATCAATATTCCCAGGTATATAATGTACATCTTCTTGTTTTGATAATAATATCCCTCTTTTCTTTTTTTTCTTTTTGTGAGGAAGATAGTAATATTCTATTCAAACTTCTCAATGAATAGAAAACATGTAAAAAATAAAGTAAAAGTATTTAATTATGTGAGTATTAATTTACCTATCATCTATTTCAATACAAGATAATAATACATTTTGATTTTGCTGTAATATCAAACATAAAATAAACAAATACATGAGCTAGACTAATTTATAGATATGACATTACATGTCTCTAGGTCCTTAGGCTAATTGATTTTGAAATGACATGACTATAGAGCACACATTTTTAGGAATTATAGCCTCCTTTTTTCCATACATTCACAGTCTAAAAAACAGAGGAGGAGAGAAAATCCTTGGCCCTCCACTTTGCCTTATTTGACCTCCTTTCCCAAGAATTATTTTATTTTATTTTGTTGACATGTGAAAAGATTGACATGACTCAATGAGTAGAAAATTTGGAATCATATTTTTTCTAAATGACAGTGTGATAGGAAGTAGAAAATTGTTCCAGAACTTAGCTCCCACTTTGTCTTCTCCCTTCAAACCAAACTAGCAAACTTAGCACTAAAACTAGAAATAACATTCTCTAAACCCCATAACATTACAAACAATAACTCAGCCCTTTAACTCCTAAAAAATGTAATCTTACAGTAGTAAAATCTTCAACCTTTTTAAAGTAGAGCCCACCCTAGAACACTATAATGATCCATATTTGATAAACTTAAACTGCTTAACAAAAAAAATAGGGAAGATTTTCCCATTTTCTGAAACATAAATTATTCCGAACTAATCCATTTTTGATACATAATTTAACAGTAGACAAGGAAAAAGTCATTTAAAATTAGATTCCTCATTTATAAGACTATCAAAGAAGTCTCAAGGTCCTTCACCAACAAAATCAATGTCTGAATTGTAAATATAGTTCATTTTCTTACTAGATTTGTAGGAGGTCCTCATGGGTGAGAACATTAAAAGTTGGATTCATCATGTACAAGCCACTAGGAAAGACATTGGATTAATAATACCACAAAATCATTGATTCAATTGAGCTTTCAACTGATTCAGTCGGAAGAATGAAAAGAAGAGTAGTAGTCTACCATTTAGATTTGTGTTGTTTGTGACTTTGTGTTTTGTCGGGTTGCAAGAGTTTTAGAGCATCCCCAACAATGCTCTCTAATTTAGCAACTTAAAAAATATTAAAATAATATATTATCTATTTTAGCTATTCAATTTTTAAAGTTAACTCCAACAATGCTATCTATTTTAGCTATCCACCTCAACAAACTATAACTAACTTTTAAAAAATAATTTTTTAACTAATATATAAAATACCATTTCATCACAACACACACAATGCTGATATATACTTAAATTTAACTAGATCCTTATTTTAAAAAACAAAAAATAAAATAAATGTTTTTGACCCCTATCAAAAACAAAAATTTATATTTAAGAAAAATGAGATGAAATTAAAAAACAAACAAAATTTATATTTTAGCTATCCAGATTTTGATATATTTATATTTAAAAAATGAGATGAATTTAAAAATTTATATTTTAGTTATCCAGCCACGAAATATGGATAGTTAAAATCTAGTTTTCGCTGGATTTTAACTAGATAAAATAGATAACAAGATTCACGAAATCATGTTTCACGAAAACATGATTCTCTAAATCTCATTTATATCTAAAAATGAGATGAAATTTAACTAGATAAACATGATTCACGAAATCATGTTTTCGTTGAACGTAACCATGATTTCGTGAATCGAAATCTAGATTTCGTGCATCGAAATCAAGTTTTCGCTGCCCGAAACATTTTTTTTGAATCACGAAATCATGTATTAACAAATATATGATTTTTATTTTTTTAATTTATTAATGAAATCTTGATTTCGTTGCTCGTAATATTTTTTCCAATCAACGAATCAATATACTGGGACATGGTGTTGAAGATGAAATTGAAAATACTACTCAAAACATAATCTCGATTGATGCGTTAAAAATATTAAGATTACCTGAATTTTGGATACTTTTCAAAATGATAATCGTGAGTGATGCGTTGGTGAAGAATGAAGACATGTAGTTTCTAGCGAGTCTTCATTTTATTAAATGAAGATAAATTAAATATTTTATTCATTACATCATTTTATTAAATGACCTTAAATTTTCATTTTATTATTATTTCTCTTAGGGATAAATTAAATATTAATAGATTAATTTTAAAAATTAAATATTATTGCTTATTTTATAAATAAAAAATTCAAATTTGAAAGTAAAAATATTTAAATTTTTTTTAATTTGATCATAAGTTTCTTTTTATTTTTAATAAATATTTTTCAACTAAAAATTGATAATTTTTTTTTATTAATCTAGAGTAAAATTTAAATATTATTACTTATTTTACAAATAAAAAATATAAAACTAATTAGTTCCAAATCAATAAATTCAAAATTAATATTTTCATATCCATGACACTTATAAAAGTGACAAGGTTTTTAAATTTCAGCCCCTTATTCCTTGGCATTTTTTAAGGACTTAAGAAATTTCCTAACCTATTAGTCTTAACAATGACACTTCTAGCAAATGCCATAAAAATAGAAAACATGTTCCAAATAATGATATTTTTAGAAAAATGTCATGACATGTCTAATTACAAATAGAATAATGACATTTTCTGAAAACATCAAGGTACAAAACGTCATAAATTTGAAGTTTTATTGTAGTCGCCCTTTTTATAGCAGTCTATTTCTATTAATCCACAAGTCCCTCATGCTCTATATATTAAGAGGACTAGTACCTTAGAAAATCTAATAGTTAATAGTTCCTAGTATTTTTCTTCCTATAAAGATCAAGTGTTCTGATTCATAATCTCTCGCCATATTGTGGGAGTCCCTTTATTTCTCATCCTTTTATTCAGAATATCTTCTTTTTATCTTTCTTAAGGTTTGTGTTGTAGTCTTATCCATCTGTAGTTATGCTTTTTGTAATAGAATGACCTGTCACCTTACCACTAGAGGTATAAACAAAAGTCACCCGGGGGAAATCTTATGATAGAGCTAGTTCCTTGTCAATAGTACTACTTGAAGTTTTCATTCCCCTACATGTAGTGGCATTCCCTTTAGTCCTTGTATATCTTTCTTACCCTACTCAATAAAAAATAGTACTCATAACAGCACTAGCAAACAAGTGAGATAGAAACTGAGCATTTTAGGCCAATGGCAATCCAAGTGTATAGCTAGTTTAAAGTCCTCCAAATTGTATTCTTCCTATCTAGCCGAGTGAGTAGTTGTTTGTTTCATCCCGTCTAGCCTAACCTGAAAGGTGAATCTATTGAGTTGGATCAACATGAATCACTTGAGAGGCCTATCTTCGCTCTCTTTGCTAATATATGTCAATTCATTCTAGCATGTCCCAATGGAAATATCAGTCAAGCTTCCTTTGCTAATATATGTCAATTCAGCTGAGTAGCATGTTGTAGTGCTATATGTTTTTTATTCAATTTTTAATGAATATATTCCTAGAAAGCTAGTAGGAAAACCATATGGGTCAAGGTCAGATCGGACAGACTAGGTTCAAGGGGCTAAAGATAAGCGATCAAGTGCTTTCCCTCTAATAAGATAATCAAGTGTTCCCCTTAAGTAAAAGAGCTATAAATAGAGGAAAAGAAACTTAGATTAGGGGATGAATGATAAGGAATAGTCTATTAAAGAAAGAATCCGAGTACACACGAAGTAAGAGGGAATGATGGCATAGTAGCATGGTCTTAGTCCAATCTTTTTGAGTGTTAATGAGTGCTAGACATGTTGCTTTTAGGCTCTCCAACATGGATTCCTTCCAAGTGAAGGAGTAGCATACCACTTTCAAGTAGTTTTTCATGATCCATCCTGCTATTTTGGAGAAGGCATTATGCTACCAATGCTTTTTTTTATGCTTTATATTTAAGTTGTAGTGGTCAAGTATGGGCTGTCCTATTAAAATGACAAGGCATCTTGAATAGTGCTTCCCTTTTTAGGAAGCTAGGTAGCTAGCCCTTATTGAAGAGATCCTTTTCATCACCTTTTTAGCATAGTATACCATTGCATTATAGCTACTTATATAACACTCAGACTAGCAGGGCATAAATATCAATAGTAGTGGAGTCTATAATAGCTTATGCCTATCCCTTTATAGTTAAGGGATGAAGGAATGGATGCAGACTCAGAAGACTTGAGTTGTAAATTAGTTCAAATTTAGCATTCCTAAATAAGTGACATACAATGAAAAAGACTATTTAATCTCTTTCACTCTATTAAATTGTTGCTATGTTTAAAATCATAGTATGAAAGATGAGCCGAAGCTTGAAACTCCTAGGTAACAAGCCTTTGATTTGATTGATTTTCACCCTTTCATCCAAAAACTATAAAGTAGTATACCAAACAAGCCCTTGTTACTCTCCAATTCGTCCAGTTAAGAAAGGCATTTTCGAGGCATACCAATTCTATAGATTAAAGAAATTCGATGGAGGGCAAGAAAGTCAAAATTATTTTTCTCCATTGATCACCTATTAGCAGGAGAAACCTTCATGGATGACAGAAACTAACTAGGGTTTAGATACCAATTCTAAGAGCATTCACTAAAGAAAATACCTTCTCAAAATTATTTAATGCTTTGGTTTGAAATAATTTCCAATACTAAGATTCTAATTAATAATTTTTATTGGCTTATTGGAGATAGAACTAAAACTCACTTTTGGACTAATAATTGGTTGCTTTATAAACTATTAATATAATATGCTACAACTTATCTACTTTATTTCCTAAATTTAATGAATTACTAGATGGCAATGAAAACTAAAATTTTAAACCTGTTATTGGTCAACAAACACTATTATTTTAAGCTTTCAAGATATGATATTATAGGGGTGATAAGGATGACTACTTTACTATTTTACTCTTTCTACTCTATCTGGGTGCTAACTCCTCTCACTAGCACGCACTTCTATTTTCTAGCTAAAGTTTATCTGATCAATCAATCAAGAATTCCTTCTATCCTTTGTCCTTTAGAAGGCAATATTGTCTTGAATCATAGTGGAGTTCTTTCAGGTACCTCGCATCTCAAGCAAGGATAGGTTTGAATCTGAAGGAGCTAGTTACTTAGAGTAATCAAGATGTGGGACTACCTAACTTGAATAAGAAATCAGATTCATTTGATTGGTTTTTAGATTCTGTAAATGCATAAATTACAAGTAGTCGATGTCCATACTAGTCCCATGCACATATTGTAATTTTGTTGATCTCCCTTTCCTCATCATACAACATAGAAGTTTTACTTCCTACTCATGTGCAACTTCTTATTGACAAATTGAAATGTGAGTTTGCCAAGATTGATCCTAGTTTTAGAAAGAACATAGAGAATAGAAGCCAAGACCCTTCTAATTGAATATACTTTTGAATAGCTAAGAGCACAGTTAAAAACAAGAAGTCAACTTTTGGCCATGTACATCATCTTGGTCCTGTGGTACCTTACTCTGTATACTCAACATATCCTATTTCCCTCTCACCTTCTCTTCAGGAATGGCACAAAATTCATACTCCCCAACTGGAGTACCCACGATACTTCAAAATTGAGAATAATAGTGGACCTTCATGTCAGGAAGGAAAATAAGTAGGGGGATGGTCTCCACAAGTAGGTTCTGTCTCTGCATAATTTTCTAGACAGGCATTGTGAAGTTCATTTAGTATGCTAAGATGCTTTGACCTATAATTCTGAATCTTTTGGTCAAAAAAAAAAGGATATGAAAAGAAATCCACCCGGAGACTCATGCCAGGGAAATTAATTGTGCTGACCCCCCCCCTCCTACAATAGTTTATATCTTCTACTTTTGTTGCTGTTGTTTGAGATGGTTACATAATCTCAATATTGTATGCAAAATACATCTCATGATCCGCATTGTGTGATGATTGAGAACAAATTTTTTCTTCCTATGTTCGAGGCCTTAATTTCATAGGTGTGCTATGATCGCATAGTATGAGAGAGGGGATCAAAAATAGCATGTGGATGAGCTCAAACACTCCCCATGGTGATCAAGGGCTAAAGAAACATACTTTTTTTGCGTAGACCCTTTCCAAAAAGAACCAATTCCTTAGTGGCTCGAAGGATATCATTTAATTAGTGCTAGACCACTTCACCACTTTATTAATTATGTCTTCCAGTAGCTGGCATTTACTTGACTAACCAACATGATGTAAGGTAACCATATGTGACTACCGAAGGGTCTTAATTCTTACAAAGTAAAGTGATGTTTTATTGTAGCGTGAAGTGAAGCAAGTGCTCATTGGTGGAAAGACTGGCAGCAATGACGGATCTCTCTTATCCGCAAAAGCAACCAAGGTCCTTTTATGCTGATCATTGCATTGCTTGGCTGGTGCTTTCCCCTTATAAGATGAGGTGGTATCGATCTATTTTTCCCCTAGGATTCGCTAACGCCCTTAAGGTGAGGTACTCATTCCATTGCTTATTTGTCCTACTTTTGCCAAGGCTTTCTTATTCCTACGTAGTTACTTGTGAATTTAAAGAAAAAGAGGAGAATAGAAGAGGGTCAACCCATTTGCTACCCAAACCATAGCAGGAAATGCTATTTGTATAGTAATGAAAGCAGGGTATGCAACAAGTGAAAGTCATTCATGGTCTCAGAAGAGATCCAGCATGACGAACTTGAAGTGGTATACTATTTAGTTTCGTACATGATGTAATCTATATGCCCATTTGGAGGAGGGGTAGTTATTTATCTCAGCATCGAAAAAAACACAAAAAAGATATTGAGCATGCTTTAGAAAATCCAATCATTCCATTTTTGTCTTCTTGCTTGCCTGCTTGATAGTTGTCACAGAATTAATGATCTTAGTCATTACGACACTTGTCTTGTGATGGTATGCTCATACAACTTTATTGAAACTAACTCTGCTTAGCTACTCAAACCATTAAAAACATTATTTAGTCTCCTAAAAAATTATTAAGCAATCTTCTAGATGGATAACAACAGAGAACTCAGTAGTCAGTAAAGCTCATGATAGATGCTGCTATTAATAAAACAAACCAAGCTAGATATAGCCAGGGGATAGCTGACATGTTTGCTCATTCTCCTATTCCTATTTCTTATCTTTAATTTCTTGAATATCTTTTTTTGGCTCCTCCAGCACATTGTAACTTATACTCTACAATAGCATGTTCTAGCTTTATAGCTCTATCTAGCTTTATAGCTTTATCCCAAGTGCTAGTTCTATAGCAAGAGCTCGTCACTCCAAGGTGTCCATCCTTATAGAAATAAGCTTGCCCTTTACAAAATCTTTCAACCATGCCTTCTATCCAATCCATAAGCTCCTAATCTTGTGCTTTACCTTGGAGTAGTAGTAGAACCCATATCTAAGAAGCAATCCAACACACGAGCTAAACTATAAGCTAATGAGTCACTTTTTTCTCATCAAGGATCTTGATCCTAAGTAAAGAAATAGTAATCCTAGGCATAAAGGATGCAAGGTGAGGATAAAAGAATTCAACCTGCCATCAAGTAAGATCATTCCCATGGTATGGTAGGCTAAGCCAGAATGAGAGAATTGCATTTATTCCCATCTTTTGTTTGCACCAAGACTAAACCACATGAAAAAAAATCTAGTCAAACTAGGGTGGGAAGGATTGCAGCTAAGCAAAGACTAGATTATGTAACAACAAAAGTGGCACTGAATTTCTTTCTTTTATATCACCCCTACTGCTTTGGGAAAGATCCTTTTCTATTTTAATGCCTGGGTAATGAAGAAGGCATCTCTCAAGTTTGAATGTTTTTCTGCTATTGAAATCAAAACAATCTCTTCGATAAAGGACTTTGGGTTGGCTATTCTTCAATCTAAAAAGAGTGAAAATCTCATATCTTTCTTTCTTGTGTAAATTGAATTTTATTGTGCCTTAGTAGTCCCCACATGACTTTTAATTTCTTGTTAACCTTTCTTCCAACCTGACTTTCTCACATGAGTGATTAGCTATTATATTGTTTCTCCATTGACTTGAAGGGATAGATGACAATTGTTGCTTCTATTTGAGGTGATACAATACCATTTTGAGTATTCCTTTCTTTTTTTTATTTCACCTTTGAAATGTACATATTTAGGTAAATTTTGTTTATAAGGCTCTATCTCATGTGTCTTTCATAGCGGGACAACCTTTGGGCTCTCAGTTATCTTTTAGTGGATAGGTTATTGAAGGGGTTTTGAATGGGCCACATGCAGGTGGGAGTTAAACAATGAATCTTGTTTGACATCTTACTCGTGGTTGTTTTCTAGTTTTGTATATGGAATACATTGAGATAAGAAAGAAGAGCAGAGCAGCACATAGGGTCTTATCTTCCTCTTTTCTTTTTGCTTTCCAATTAACAGTAGAAAGAGAGCTATGGGCATGTCCCTCGAATGGTGTATTAGGGCAATGGATGAGTATAAGTAAGAGTTGTAGTCTAGTGATTGTGTTTCTTCCTTCTTTCTATAGTTGTTGATCCTATTTCTTTATATGGAAAGACAAATAAAGAAGGATAGGTCATATGGCTTTTCTCTTTCCTTTCCTTGTTGTCTGTTTGACAAGAATCTTGCTTACTAAAAATGAGAATGGTTAGCCCATCATTCCATTTATTAACACATAGCTGGGAAAGACTTTTTATCTTGCTATCCTCTTGTGCAATTGATCTCACTAATTCATTTATTGAGAATTTTTTTCAGAATTAACCCTAGACTGGGAGGACTACATGGATGGATGCATCTGACCCGCCCATTGTTTTTGCTTTCCTTTGCCTCTTGTTACATCACTTATTTCTTTTCCCCTTTAAAAGGAAGACTGATTACAAATTTCTAGCTTACTATACCCTACTCTCTGGAGCCTCTTTCCTTCACTCTTTTGTTCCATTTCACTCATGAGTCTTTCTTTTTTAGTAGCAGCTATATTTGGGTAGTAGAGTCCTTATTTGCTTATTTGCTAGCCTTTTTCTAGACTCTACCTATGCTCTAACTACCTACTATGTTCTAGTTATGTCCATCTTTGCTCCAACCTTTGCCTATGTGGGATCCATTGGCATTGGTTCTGAAATTACAACTAGAAATATTACCAAAAACTTTGCTTTTGCCTTTGCGTAAACCTTTATTATGAGCTTTGGTACTCAAATTGGCTTAGATGTTGGAACGAGTTTTTGAGCTCCAACTAAATCTGGGCAAATGAGGACAATAGGGCATGCAACCAACAATAGTAGGTTCTAGTTCTGAATCAATGGGTGAACCCGCTACCTATACCTTTGCTTCCGGCTTAATGCATTCTCTCGAACATGGACTCAATATCGATCTACGCCTAGATGCCTTGCCACTGAATCAACTATTAGTTAACTACATCTTGATTAGCTACTACTTTTTTTTCCAATGCTTTCTCTACTACTAGTTTCGGAACGACCTCAATGGATGCTTCTCATTTTATGTTATGGGGTAATTTGCTCTTGTAGAGATGGAATCTAATATTGATATATAATTTATTACTTATCTTATAGCTTTGCCACAAGGTCTAAGGTTTGCTGTTAGATCTATCCATGCCTTTATTACTTCAACCAAGTAACCCACTAATCTTGTCTATGCCTCTATTACTAGGGCTTTGCACAGTATCAATGGAAATGAGGAATAGCTTTGATGACTTTTATTTTAAAGGGTTTATAGAGTGTCTTACTTTATTTTTGAACTTTCAACCAATTAAAGTAACCAAAATTAAGGGTATTGGGACATGTCATTTCTCATGATTCATAGAAAGAAATA
The DNA here is from genome assembly GCA_029783825.1 of Sapria himalayana. Lineage (NCBI taxonomy): Eukaryota > Viridiplantae > Streptophyta > Magnoliopsida > Malpighiales > Rafflesiaceae > Sapria > Sapria himalayana. The sequence goes on from JAREIK010002653.1 coordinate 215,869, forward strand.
AACTTTTTTCATGCTAGGTTTTTTGTCACCGAAAGGGTCTTATGGGGCATTGAGCTTTCTTCCTAATAAAGGATAATCAAAAAGGTTTTCATTCATATAACTTAAATTTATTTAAGTTAGTTGATCTACTTCATTTATCTAAATGAAAGTTGATAGTATAGGCCTCAAGAAATGGCATGTCAAAAAAAATCTTTTCTGAACTTGATAGATATTTAGTTTGACTTTTGAGAATTAGCACAGGCTAATGTTAGTGGATGCTACCTCTCAGCCTCTTTATGTAGAAAATAGGAGAGGTTATGCCCTACAAGAAATCTTCAATGAACCCTCTTAGTTTTTGAATTTTAAGATCAACTTGCAACAAATTTTAATCCTGATAGAAGTTAAAAATTTTATTCAATGGTAATGGTCAATCAAAGAAAGGAATCTAGTGATGGAAAGGAGTGGGGGGGGGGGGGGGGGGGGGGGGAGCACATTTAATTAATTAAGACAGACCAAGGGTATTTTTCAAAAGAGAAGGAAGAATAATGAAAAAAGAAATTTTTAGTCTGACTTTTCTTTCCTAAGAACATACTTTTTAGTCTTTATATGCTCCGTTCTGATCGGGAAAGAACTAATTTAGCGGCAAAGTCGACTAGCTTTCTATTTTTTATCAAAACAAAGAGTTGAATACGTTCAATCTTGACTCTAAATAAAATAAGACAAATGGAAAACTACTCCAACCTGATCTCAATAAAGCCTTAGAAGAGTTTATCAATTTATTACATTGATGGTTGCATTGCTCCTCAAGGTCACTGATGGCGTACCTATAGAGAAGACTAGGATGGCCTATATTCTAGCTACTAGGGATAGAGACTATCAAAGGATAGATCCAAGGTAGCTTTCTATAAGAAGCTAACCTAGATCAAACCAATAAGGCAATTCTATCGTCTGAATCTTGGTCATCAAGCTACATACCAGCTTAGATCATGATTTTTTTAGTTTTGTAAGACTTCTCCCAAGCATAAGGAGTAGTTTTTTTTTCAATTTCAACCAAGAAGCAAAGGTATTTCAAAGCTTCATGCTAAAAGAGCTACATGATGTGGTCGAATAGATTAATATAATCTCTGAATGTGGTGACCTTGAAGAATAGGACACCAAATAGTGGATGTCTCCATCCAACTAAGAGGTCTATATATTCGGGTTTCCTTGATGCTTCTATTTGACTTGATTTCATCTTTCATTCATCTGCATTTCAGAGTTCCTAGTTCTAAGGCATATGGATCCCATTTATTTAGTAAAGGAAAGAATACCACTATGTAAAAAATGATCACTAATAATTAGCTAAGTTAATTAAGATGAGTGAAAGTTTAGTGAAATGAAGGGATGAAAGAATTATGAAGTGCTAAAGGTAGTAGAAACATCTTTCAGATAGTTTTTAGTCCACTATTGATTATCAAAGATAGATGTGGGATTCTATCCTGTTCAACATCATCATCTAGAAGAGTTTGTCCTATGGAAAAGGCCTTGGAAAAAGCCAATTCTAGCACAAAGGGTCGAAACAAAGCTCATGTCCCTCCAGTATGAATATACAATTGCATTTTTTAACCAGAAGGACATTATTTGAAGGTTTCCTGGTTGATATCTGAAAAGCCAACCATGGTGAGCGAAGTAAAGGTTTCCTCCTTTTAGCTATTTTGAAGGGGAGTTTTTTCTCTATATATCGATTTATATTGTAACATAAAGCTATGTCCCTAGGTTAGAAAAACCTCTATATGTGAACATTGTATTCATTCTATACCTACAGTCATACCCTACCATATTTAATCCATTTCACTGATGTGATGGCCAAAGGCATCCTTAACATCACAGACAAAAGTAACATAAAGCATAGCAAAGGGAACCGATTCATAGCATTGAGTCTCACAAGTGCTGGACACTAGTCTACTGATTTGGTCTTTCACTTCTACTTTCAAGAAACTTTTCTATGTGGTAAAAAGAAATTATAGGCTAATCATGTTCCTATGGTAACTTATTCTATGTACCCCTTTTATTGCCTTTTCCTCTTTCATCATTTCAAGGCTATATGATAAGAAAGAAAGTTTAGTTTGGTTACCTAGTTGATGACTTTTCCACTAGCACCTATATTAATGAAATAAAAGGAAAAAGAATAAAGCCTACTTACTTAAGGTGTTGAAAACCTTGATTTCACAGGCCGACAAATAAGAAAAAGTTACTTTACATTTGCGTGCATCTTTTCTTTGTCTTTCTTTCATGAATCCAAACTATATCTCTTCCTTCAACCCTACGATCTCTCTTATCCCTAGATGAGCTCTTCTTCTCATGTGCCTCCTATCATAGATGAGAGCAGGTTGAGCTGTAGGCTCCCCTATTTCATATTTAGAGAAGGGTAGTTTTTTGTACTATTTTCTATTAACTACTACTAGCTCGACTAAGAGGGCTTACTTATTTGTAGCTATTAGTTAGGTAGAGATTTCAACAGTCTCATTGTCATGGAGTGGTGGGTACATACTTTCACATACAAAAGGACAGAGAGGGAGCACGAGAAAGGGTAGATGAAAGAAGGTCCCTGATATGGGGATGGAGTGTGAAGACATAAGTTGAAGTGCTTAGTTTCCAGACTCGATTAGTTAAAATAATCTAGGAATATGATAAAAAGTTCAATTTTTTTTAATCACACCACGATGCACATTTAACTTGTCTATCAGTCCTTAGTCTTAGATAAATTGGTGGTAGCCACTACGTAAAGAGCAAAAAGGATCAAAAGAAAATATTTTACTCAATGACTTGAAGGTTTGTGACTCCTTCACTTTGACCATACTTTTTTCTTTTGTAGCAAGTCTTTATAGATATCATTGATTTTAAACATGACCAACCCTGACTTGACTGGTGGGAAAGAAAGTCTCAGTGCTAACTTACTAGACAAGCAATACAACCTAAAGAGACATTTTATTCTTCTTGGGAAGATCACTTTTTTATAGTGGTAGGTAATCATGGATACTACCATACCTGATTCCCCTAAAATGAGAAAGCATCACATCAATGAAGGAATACAAGTGTAGTTTTCATAATATCTAATGTCTTATTTTGACCTTGATCTATTTGAAATGAACTGACCCATGCTTCCTAGCTATAGCCATGCTGAATGGAGGAGGGGCAAGGGCAAACCATTGATGGTAGCCGTAATTGGATGGCATGCTATAGATTGGATCCTAAGTAGCTATAAGATGAAACCTGGAAGATGGCCCTGTCGGAGGAAGCAGGCAGGGTGAATCTTTATAACAATTCTAATGACCTAGCTAACAATTGATTCCATGTCATCTTAATTGGGGCACTAATTTTTTCTAGTTTTCAACTAGGTCTTTCCCCCTCATGGTTATACATGAGTTTGGAAATGCTCATTATGTACATCTCCACATCAATCTGTGCATAAAATTCTAGGCTATGTCTTGCTTACCCTCTTTAGTACTAGAATTAAGATCTATTATCCAAGCTTTGGGCTTAACCCATAATAATGGTTATCAACTACGGGCTGTGTGAGGTAAGATTTCTTTGACATAGAAGAATGTCTCTCAGAAGGTTTAGCTATGTCCCATAAGAACTTTCTACAAGTGGGCATCTTACAACCTTTTTGTCTTTTTTTATTATATAGTTGATGGACTGAGTTTCATCGTATAAGAGATAGGTTGGTGAGCAAGTGACTTGATCTCACCTTTTATGATCTACTTGAAGAGAGTTACCATGACCCTACTACATCATGATTGTTTATTCCCAAACTATAGAGAATACAAAGCACACAAGACACATGATGAACAAGAGTAGCTTCTCATCCCTAACTTCATTTATTAATTTAAATAGACAAAATAGTGGTCTTCCTTCTTCTATATGTCAAAGATAACCTTAAAGCAGCAAATGAACCGGCCCTACCCAAGCCTTTTCTAGGCAGGATCTCAACCAAATGAAAGTTGTGATTTGATGATGAAAGATCAACCTAGCTAATATGGCCTATGAAACTTGTTTCATATCTTTAAGAAAAAAATGTGAGAAAAGGTTTTATTTTCTCGTGACTTTGATGCAGGTGCCAAAACAAAAGCATATGAATTTCAGTTCTTATGAGCTGGGATGCCCAACTTTTCCAGAACATGCACATGTTAAGTCAACATTGGAGAGAGACAAGTGAGAGCAACTCTTCTTACTTTATCAAATATACTAAATGTTGATCATTGCCTAAGCTAGGAGAGATTGTAGTCCCCTAGCTTTGTGGTTCCATATCTTGTCTATACCTAAGAGGGACTTCTAGAATGAGAATTCATAACCACAACTATAGTAGTCTTGTGTCATAGATAGTAAGTCCTATCAATAGAGGGCATTTGGTTTAGTTTCACTATAAACAATGTCCTTTTATATTTCTATTTAATTCTTCCTATTCACAAAGAAATAAAGTTCTTAGCGCACAAAGCAAGCAGTGAAGGAACAACTTCTTTTCTTTCAATACTAGCTACTAGTAAACACTTTTTCTTGTTCACCTTTTAGGCATAGTTGAAATCATGTAAGTTAGTTAACTTAGACTCTCTTTTCTCGTTTCTTTATAGAAGTGGATTAGAAAGTGAATTAAAAGCAGCTTAAAAAAAGCATAAATGCACAATCAAAGTGGTTCTATATACAGAAACCATCCATAGTTGAAATAATGTAAGGCTTCCTTGAAACAACCTTTCCTACGTTCACTACTGATGTGATAGAAACTATGAAACCATTCATATGGTAGGGGTGACTACGCCCATGGGTCAAATGGTTTTGTATACTGGCTGCATTGCTCCCTCTTGACAGCTTACATATGTTAGTGCTATTGTATCACTATCCTTCTTTACTTTCTTTATCTATACTGAACATGGTAACTAACCTCATGACTAATGGCTTGTTTTGTTGATAGAGTGGCCCTGAGTGACAACTCAACTTGTCCATTTGTCAACTCAACTTGCTAGTCTTAAGCATCCTCGACGGAAAGAAGGGGAAGAAGACTATCCATTGATCCTAACCCTTAGAAGAAAAAAAAAGTTCACGTGGCAAGACAAAAAAAGTCAATATGAAATAAGTAAACTAAAGAAAATAAGGTTAGATTACTTTATCCATTTATTGAACCTCTTGAATTTTATAAAAAAAAAGGAGGAAAACCCTTATAGTCTCATTCCCCAACTAGATGGCATAGAAGTTTCCTTTCTTGTTATGCTTAAGACAAGCAAGTAGGCAGGTTAGTAGTCTTTATCTCTTTGAACTTCCATAGGAAAGAATGCAATCCATTTTATTTTTCAATCTTTTAGACTTTCCCTAGCCAACTAATCTAATTGCTGTAATTCCAAGCCCTATTACCTTACGGATTCTATTTATGATTCTATATTCTTGTCCATAGAAACATCTTTCTTTATTATAATACATAACTATCAATTCACAGCCAGTAGAATAATAAATAAAGCTTGCCACCTAAGGTGATCCACCCTCTTCTTATATAATTGAGTTGCCTAAACCCATCATTGGAAGCATTTCCATAAAATCATGCATGCCCTGAAGTATCATACTCGACAAGAATGAAATATCAACAATAACATCGTGCTTTTTTAGGCTAACCTACAAGCCCAAGTAATGAAAGGGTAGTTGGTGCCTTAAACCACTTCACATGGCCAAAAATAGGTGAAGTGAGACCAGTTCACAAAGTAAAGTTCACCTACTTGATTATGAACAAGCGAGGTCCAAGCACTAGATATCATGGCCTACTTATCCTAATCAAACTCTCTTGTAGCTATTCACATGCACATAGATTTGTAGATTTATCTATATGAATCCCTCTGCCCTACCAGAAAAGCCATTTCTCCTTTTGAATCTACCAACCTATGTTAACCCAATCGAGTCAAATTTTAGCTCCTACATTTCGAAGGAAAAGCTCTTTTCACTTTCACTTCAATTTGATTAGCTTTATGTTCAATGTACTTCATTTTTGTGATGGTGGTTACTTACTTATGGAAAGGCTTGCTTAGAGTTGTGAGGAAGCAGGAAAAAGACACATCTTTTCAATTGGTCAGTAGATCATTCTTCGTACAGTCTATAGCTAGGCAATATATATCCCCAAGAGATTGAAGATAGTCTAAACCTTAAATCAAGAGGGGTCCTATTGATTGACTATAAAGAAGCCCCTCTGGGGCACTCGGGTATAAGGCCTTACTTATAGGGGCCCTTCTATACTAGCGAATTAGTTATGTATCATGCTTGTATGAAAGAACTTGTTTAAAATAAAGCTAGCTCCATCCAAATAAAAAAAGGATTTTCAGCTCATCAGCCAAAACAAAAAGGATGCCTATCTCTCGAAAATAGTTTTTTTCCTTTTTGGATCAGGGTTAGGATGTATGCCAGGTGACTTAGAAAATTAAAGGTAACCTACTTCTAATATAGTTCCTTTTTTCATTCAGGCTTGCACGTAATTATATTTTTTCTTGGAATCTAGGGGGAAGGTCAAACTTTATATTTTGGTAGTTGAATGGTATGGTATGGCACTTTCATGTTATTGGTAGGGGTAATGGATAAGGTGTCTAGATGGGTAATATATGGTAAGGAACTGGAATGTGTTTCCTACCATGGGGATGACCCCTCCTTAGACATATGGTTATGTGTGATATGTACTGCTCTCAGCCCGGGTCCTTGAACGTGGAAGCTATCAAGTCCGTATGAAGATACCTTTTCAAGATGATGATTTCCTCATGTTCCTTGTGTCTATCTTTTCTGAAAGGTTGGTCTTCATATCCTAGTGGGCTCATCACCATGAAGTAGTCCTCTTTGATCCTGATTAGCAGACTTTTTGAATCTTGAAACAAACATAGTTTGACTCTATGTTTTAGGTCATTCATATGGAAAATTCCATAATGATGATGAGAGATGCCAAAAGACTTAGAATATATTTGACTAACAGTAGGGAAAATTATCATTTTCTCCCTTATATGCCCATGGGAAGGTGAGAGAATATTGAATTCCAATCAAATAAACCTTTTCTTGGCCTTAGAAATATCTGAAAGCATTGTTCAAGGAAAGGAATGCAAGGAAAAGTGAAATCTCTTATCTCCACGCCAATTCATTTGATAGCCTTATAGAAAAGCAAGTGGGTTTGAATGTCATCTCTTTGGGTGAGTCACTTTGTATCTTAAACAAATAAAGTCGGTGAGCTAATAGCATGTGAGCAATCAAGCCAGATTCTTTTATTATATTTTGAGTTCTATCTTCTCCAAGGATATTTGCAGTAGCATCTTTCTTGTTTCCTTCTAGGCATTTTTCCAAGCTTTCTATCTTGACATGAGTTAGAATCTTAAGATGATCTTCAGTGCCTTTTACTAGCCATTCAGGACCAATCCTCTAGCATTGAAGAGGAGTTAATTTCTTTGTAGTGATCTTGATAGTGTATTTAAAAGTTTAATGACTAATGAAAGAAAAGAGGACTGGAAGCAAGAGGAAGTAAAAAAAAATGCTAGCAGAGACCTCACTTGGTCTCAAGTGGGTCAGTGAGCTGGAGTGGGAAAAAGGCTACTTAGAAGAATGATGAGTTGCAAGCACCCTTCCTAAATTTAAATTATGGTTCAACCTTTTTCATAGCAACTAGCTTTCATGGTTTTCATGTGATTATCAATACTTTTTTGCTTGGTTTGAGGAACCTTTAGTCAAAAGAACGGGAAGGTTTTTATTCTAGGACGGAGTTGTAAGATACAAAAATGTCACGTTCGGTTCCTTTGAGAAGGGTGTGAGAATCACCTATCAGGCTTGATGAACATCCACAGAGTTGCATACCTTCTCACCTGCTCCATGCACATTGCTTTCTTTAGGAGGTTGGCCACCTATCTTAGATCTTCACATTTTAAAGAAGATCCCGAGCTCAATTTGGTTTAGTATCAAGGTGATTCTTTTTCTATTCCTATATATATGGGTACATGCAGCATTTCCATGATATCATTATGATCAATTAATTGGACTTGGCTGAAAAGTGTTCTTGCCTCTATCATTAGCACATGTAGTCACCTTTTCTGATATTTTTGTCACATTTCAATTACTTTCTTAATTATGAATTATATGTTAAAAAGTATAATCTTGGGTAATGGTAGGCCCCGAAAATGCCCTCATTGGGGATCAAAAGGAACCTTGTGACTCTGTTAAATGTTCTTCGGACATGAATTTATTTTTATATAAAGATGTATCATTGATAGGATTCTCACTTTGATTGTACTTGTACTACTCGATAAACCTTATTTGCTTCCCATACCTAGGCCAAATCATAAAGGTTGTACGAGAGACATTTGTTCGTCATCACCAACATGTTTCAAGACCCTGTCAGTGTAACCCTCGATCTAGGATTCCATAGCCATCATGTTCTATTTGTGAATGATGATAGGCCCGCCTCTTTAATCCTACTTTATCTATCATTGTTTGGACTATCTCGGGTGATTGCCTTATCTCAACCTATTAGCAAGGCAAACCTTAGAGTAAATCACAAGGATAATGATGGCATTGTAGAAGATCAGAAAACTAACTTCAGTGATATATGTAGGAAGTCTATCCCATGGATCACATATCTCTCAAATGGTATGGTCTGAGAGCCTACATAGAAAGAAACCCCTTATGATGACCGAGGTAGAGGTGGAGATCACCCCATAAGACATAAAAAATGGCCTTTTGCCACTAAGAAATAAGAATTGTTCATTCACAAGTCAGGTTCATAAAGAGGAGGAAACTTACAATTTCACATTGAGAGTCAATGATCTTTTCAATGGTGTATAGATAAACATGCTTTGAACAAGAAATTTGTATCCAAATAAAGGTTTGTTTGCTATGATCAGGAATCCCTTACTTTGATATGGCACACTACTCTTACATACATGCTTCATGATATCTTGTGATCCGCTAATTCATCTCAATCTCTGATAGGAAGTTGATAGAGTCAGCAAAAGAAGTGGCAATGGTAGAAGAAATCTTATTTCAATTCAAGGTTCCATGGATATGAAACAAAGGACGTGGTTGGTTAGGTCACACCTCTTTTTAGAGTTAAGATAGATCAAAGCATAAAGTCCAGAACCGCAAGATTTTATTGACAAGCAATGCATATTATTGAAAAGAAAAGTGAGACTTGTAACTACCATTATGCACCTTATTTTTACCCTCTCTGCTCCTTACTAAAGAAATGCATTAAGGGTCAATCATTTTTTCTATGGGCATTCCTACTTAATATAACAGTTATATCTGATTCCTTTGATGAAGCAACTAAACATTCTAGTTATATCTAATCCCTCATGTTTACTGAGCACATATATTCTAAGAAACTTTGACTAAGCTTCTTCTATGAGCTAAAATTGAACTGAATGTTCCAAGTGCATCTAGTAAAAATTTTGAAAATTTTTTTTCTGTTTCAATAAAATCTCTCCGTGAGTTTGAGCTCCTGATTTTGAACTAAGGTAAAGTAGTCCCTGCTTGTCTTGATTACTGAGTCACAATATCAATGCATAAGTAAGAGTGAGAAATAGAATGAAATGGAATTATTGTTGCATTTATTAAAGCAAGGAGCATGGTAGTTTACTTGTGGGAATAAGGGAATACGATGCCAAAAAGAAAGGATTGAATAGATGAGTAGAGTAGTGAGTGTCAGAAAATGGACCAGGCATGTGATATGTTTGATAGAGAAATAGTTTTCTTTGATGGAGATATGGTGTCGACAAAGAAAGCAATGAGAGCAATTCTAGTAATGAGGAGGGGAAAAATGAAACAAAATAAAAGGAGCTGCTTTATCTATTTTCTTATTTTATAATTCCCTGTTATTGGCTATGAGAGAGGACTTGCATTTCTACAAAAATCCCTAGGAAAGAATCACATGAAAAAGTTAAATTGGTTTGGCTCTTTGTTTGTAGGAATCAGGCATTCCACTCTGGTGAGGTAAATAGTATATATGGATTCCCTCCCTCTTCGACATCCTTTAGTTTTTACCTTGTTTCCCACCTTAAGAAAAAAATGCATTGAATATACTATATCTACTCAGATTTGGAAGTGAAGGGATCTATTCAAAGACACATAATGAATGATAGGAAAGTGAGTTCTTTCAGTTGGCATTCATTAGTACAGTTGGGTAGGAGTCCCTATATTCTCATCCACTCTGTCTTTAAAGTGGTTGGATTGAATTCGATTATTATATATATAGCTATACAAGTAATAGCTTGTCAATATTTCTTTCCTTTTTTCTGCTATTGAATGGAACTCCCCAAGCCTTCAGTGTTGAAATGAATTTGCTTTTGTCTCTGCGTCGCTTAGGCTGGTTCAATGTCTTGGGAGGAATAAGTAATAGTAGGTCTTGCTGCTGAGTTACATCACAATGATTCTTTCCTACCACCTTCATGTGGAAGAATAATGAATAAAAAAAATTGTGTAGATACATCTATTCCCATGGTTCAAAGAAAGTTTGTTGTGAAAGTAAAATCTATCCATTCCTTTTTTTTCCATGGGATGCTCAAGCTGACTCGGCCAAAATCAATAGTATTGGCCAATCGATCAAATAAAGATTTCTTCTCCCAGCTTCTAAATGAGCAAGTGGTTTTCCATTTTCTCTTAGTATTGGCCTCAATAGATCAATCTCTTGGACAAAGTAGACTGCACGGCTTTGCTCATTCTTCTAAAAGATAAAAGATGGACTCATGCTTGAATCTGATATGAGTCAAATCAAATAGTAGTAGAGACATCAATCTTTCAAGAGAATAGTAAGATCCCTCATTGTTCATTTGGCTGGGAACAAGATTATGTAGGTTAATCCTTCATGAGATCCTTTGGGACTAAATAAGTCAGTTATATAGTACAAGAATAGGATTTGATAAATTTAGTAGGGAAGAGAGAAGACTCATCCAAAGTGGAAAATAGATAGATATATTTTATTAGCTACAAGTGAACCTTTGTAAAATAGTTATTAATGTAATCAAGAAAGAACTTAACTTATCAAATCGGGCAATAAGAATTTCAAAACTTGACAAAGAGGGAGTCCTCTTTTTTGGATGGCAATGAACTGACAGAACTGATCCCCTAAAATGTAACCCTAAAGATTAGAAAACTCTAACAACCAATTCAAATTTTTGAAACATAAAGATGAATCAGTCTTATAGTGAAAATTCATAGAGTAGGAAAGGAATTAACTTTTTCGAGCAAAGCCATCTCATACTAGCTTAGAATAATAGAAAAGCAAGGCAGACTAGTATGATTTGTATTTATTACTTTCAACCTTTTCTTATTTAGATTCTTTAATCAATTTTCTTTTCTATGCTCCTACCTTCTCTTTTTTAGGTATGAACATTGAATTATTGATATCTGCATTATACTTCTTGACCCATAGCCAATAGAGCACTAACTTCTTGACTATAGGGCTGACGAAGCTATTGCCAAAGAGTTAGGATTGATCTATGGGCCATGGGCTAATTCTTCAATGCCCCTTATTTATATGCCATCCATCTTTGAGGAGGTCTTCGATCCTATAAGATTTCCAAGATCAAGAGAAGTTCTTTCTTTAATAGCATCTATGCAGAAAAGGGATATGACACTTGATAGCAAGACCATCTAAAGTAATAGAACTAGAGGCAATTACATTCACATATGCTGAAAAAAAATTCTCAAACCTATGAGTGAGCAAAGAAAGCAAATATATAAGCTTGAAAGCTGGAGTGCTCTGGTGCACACTTCTATTTTCTTACTGAGTCAATAACATTGGATTCAAGGGATGCCTATTACCCCCTCTTCCCTACTTTCCTAAAAGTAGCAAATGCATTCATTCTACCTATAACCATAGATTACTTTGCTACAAAGTGTCATGCTTAAAAACTTGAAGGAGCTTACATTTGACTAAGGAAGAAGTTTACTATGGACAAGGCATGAAACGGTTTCATCACTTGCTAGGCAATACACCTTGTTGCAATCCTTGGGTGCTGACTTTTTCTATTATCAATATCATTTCTCTTATCGATTAATTTTCTAACAAGGCATTTGTCCAATAATGAATATGGAACTTTAGCAATATGACTCTAAGAAAAGAAATTTAACCACTAATATTTATGCTCATTTACTACCTACCATACTTACCATGCCTACTATGCTTACTAACCCACTAACCACTAACTCCTATCATGCATACATCATGATATTCTCTTTACCTCAAACAATATTCCTTCTTTACCCTACTACTCCTGATTATTGATAGCAAAGGAAAGAGAGAAGACCGTACCTAGCCAAATGTCTTGACTTCACCATTATGCACAATTCAAATAGACTTGTTTGATTCCAAGAGCAAAAATAGCATTGGTTTTCCTATCTGACAACCTAGGAGTAGTACTTGCTAAAACTAAAGGGTTTCTCTCTCTTCACACATGAAAGCTCAAAGTAGTCTAGCTAAGTCAATTCAAGCAGTGTTAGATACATATTTAATAGACGTTGATTCTATTCTTTCTTCAATCAATTTGATTCCTATCTTTTCCAAGGGGATACTCACTTTACGCTCTATAGAATCTTAGTTCCAGCGGAAGGCTAAGTAAAGTATGTTGGCAAGTTCAATCCATCTCCTCAAGGAAAAATCAGAGATGAGAATCCAAAAGCTCTATAAGGGATAAGCATTCACACACAAGACCAGACAACCTAGGTATTGCAATAATAGGAAAGAGAGCACATCTTATGCGTGCATGAAGTGCGGTTAGCTTTCTTTTCTAACTCCTCTATTAAGAACCAATTCAGGTCATGCCTGTTAGATTAGTGCTACTCTATGCCTTTCTTTTCTCATCCAATATCGAATGAAAGGAGAGGAAAACAATGGTTATGAATTGAAAAAATTTAGCCATTAATTAATTAAGTAGTAGTGAGGCATTAGTATGGAGTTGCATCAGCTATGGATATAGACTAGGCTAGGGGATGGAATCTCTTCTATTCTCTTCACTTACACCTTATACTTCCATTGAGTCTAACGAGGCTTAGGTGGAGTGTGGAACCTCCCACTATGAACCGAGACTATGCAAAGGAAGAAAATCACTTAGCGTGCCCCTATAAAGTAAAGTAAGACTATAAAGGCCCACGGACAATAAAACAGCATATAAGCTTCACTGAATTTCTCATAAACCTTGATTTCACTACGCTCAATAAGAATCCAAATAGTGGAAATCAGTTTGTGTTCCACTTCTAAAGTCAATCATCTTTTCCCAAATGTGAACTTCAGATGATTCTCTGGTAGTTCTATTCCTTTTTACTTGATTTCTGATTCAACAAAACCTGAATGGGAAGAAGAGGGTCAGCTAAAATATGGTCCACTTTGTACATTTTTTGAGGCGGACTAATCAGGCTTTTTTTTAAATGTAAGATGACTTATCACCAAAGGTGGCAATAGGAATGAAGGAGGCAGGAGTGGTAGCTTTCCCAAGTAATTCCTAATCTTTGACCAGCATCAATCATAGGTTTCACTACCTAGAGAAAGTCTAACCTTATTCTTCCCCATCCAACTTGAAAGCAAAGATCAAAAAGTAATTTCTTTGGGGTAACCAGCTAGCAAGAAAAGGATATGACTAATAATCTGAAATTTTCATTGATCAACAATTAGAAAGTAGCTATAGTCAGGTCATGATGAGTTGGTTGAGCAATAAGAGGATAATCGATCTAAAACCACAGTTAGAGTCCTAAGTAAAATATTAGTTGGACATAATGGACCCATCGATAAATTTATTGGCTAAGACCCGTTTTCTTTTCTTAGTTTAATTTTCTCTTGAAAGTCAAACAAATTCTTTGGTACTTTACCTACAAGCACTACATTAAGTGTGATTCTAATTCTAGCATATGCTTAGCTACACCTACCAAGCACTAAAGGCAAAAGTCATTTTTATCTTTTTACTAGGAGGGACTCTAAACCCACTTTTTCCTACTTGAAGGGTTTCTTAGGTGGCAAAATTAGTGATGGTATGGCAAACGGTGCCACAATGTGATAGGTCTTAAATAAAAAAAGATTAGTCCGTACAATAGACATACACATAAAAAATAAGTGGGAGTGAGGGTAGCTCCTGAGGAGTGAGAATCGAGGCAACCCTAGAGAGATATGAAGGGGTCGCTAAAAATCATCTATAAGAGTTTTGGAATTCGGTGAGGGAGGTACTAGCTGAGAAAGTAATGTGAGTTGGTTTGAATGTTTCCTAAGAAGGAGATGATTGGTCTTGATTGGGAAAGTACACATGATGTGCATGTGAGTAATGTTTCTAGAATTACAACACTACTGGTGCTTGGGGAATAATGTAAGACCAAGTGAATAGAGACAAGCATCAACTAGTGGCATTCATTTAGGAGTGATGTCAAAGTCTAAGGTGAAGAGAAGGATAATTCTTAATTAGAATTGTTAACCAATTATAGAGTGCGAGATCCAAGGTAATCCTCAGAATACAATTGAATAAATGCTTCCATAGGCACCTCTACAAACATAGTAAACCTCTAGGATCTTAAAGGAGCTAAGATGTGCTCTAGAAAAAGCTCGATCAGAAGACATGATGGTGTTGAACTTCCTTAAAAGAAAAAGTTTCTCTTGCTTTTTTTAACATACTTTATTTTATAAAAACAAAGAAAAAAAATACTAGTGTCACTTCCTTCCTATCCAAGAATCCCTATTACTGTTATATTATTTAGGGTAAGATTTTATTTTTTTTTTCTATGATGACTTTTTTAGACGCCTTTCTTGGCTAGGATAGGCTTCCTCGCTATCCAAGAACAACAAAAATAAAGGTATCTATACCAAAGGTACTGCCTAGTTCTAGGATTTGAGTGATACTAATTTCTCTAATTCAGCACCATTAGCTCTCTTCTATATAGTAGTTGGATAATAGGACATCATTTTTTCAATGACAAGAGTAGTATCATAAACCAATTCATCAAAAACATTTGAGGGGGCTAAAATCCTATAGATGATTCATTTTTTCTTTCTTCTCTTCTAGTTGTAGTAATAGATTCTTTGATTTTTTATGATTTATGAATAGAATTGTCCTTTCTTTAGTATTCAATTTCTAATAACTAAAATCATATTTTTTTTGAGTGATAAAAGCATAAGGAAAGGAGCGGAAAAGCACTTCTTCTCCACATGCTAGGATTTAAGCGTTCATCATGACATCTACATACATTAACCAATTAAAGAAAGACTATTTAATTGAGAAGTCATAGGCTATGAACCTTAGAGGGTCAACTTGCTCATCCCCAGCAATAAGAGAAAAAATTCTAACCTTTTTTTGGGTAGTCACGAGAATGATGTGACCCAATAATGCCAATGAAGCATCCTTAGTCCGCCTTAAAATATTTTTTAAATTGCTTTGCATTGGTAGGTGCAATTTATCTTTTATCATCACCACACTACTCCTTCTCCATTAGGTAAAGGGTGTCCTAAGTTGTTTTCTTGGTGGTTGGTGAACTATTTCCATATTCCAAAAAATCTATCTGCTACTCGAATTGCTGAGGTCAGGTCCTATAGATTTCATTTTTGTACCTCTTTCCATGCCAACTCTTGGAGACCCACCTCAAACCTAAACACCTTGTATTGTTTTTCCATGTTCTCTATCTTCATCATCAATGACTGAAACTACCTAATATACTTATGCATGGACCTAGTATGCCTTAGCCTATGCAAAACCTTTCTATCCTCTCATTAATGTAAAGGAAAACTATTTTTGCATTTCTCTTTTCAGATCATCCCAATGTACGATTCTTGGATTATCAAGGACATCCTAATTGCTATTAAAGTAGGTTTTGGAATCCTCGCTAATGTAGCACAACCCAATTTTGAACCTTCTTTGCTTTAGGAATGTTATTCATTCAACTTAAATAAAATACAACCTCATGTCTCATAAGAAGTTCTCTAAGTCCATGGCATTTCCCTCTCTCAAGGACTTCTTGGGGCTAGATGCCTTCGCCTTAGTTAGATTCAGATGGTGCTGGATGGAGTCGAACAACTACTTTCTTCAACACTCCAATGCCTTCCTTCAACTCATAGATAACACTCTAGAACCAATCCCTCAATAAGTGCATCTCATTTCTATACCCAAGCTCTAACTTACCATCCCGAGACTAGCCTAGAAGTTTGTAAAAAGCTCATGCATTTCACCTTTGAAAATCTGTATTTTGGCATCCATCGTTTGAAATTTGGTATATACCATTTGTATCTTGGCATCTACTTTTTCAGCATGAATGGCTATTGCCTATGCCAGGAGTTCAAGTTCATCCTCCTCTCGATTTGTATGTCATTTGCTAAAGCAGTTTCTTTTTTTTTTATTTATAAGAATCATTGATCCTCACTACGTGCTCATCAAGTTAGTCCCCCTTCTTTCATAACCTTACCGGGAATACAAGGGAATAGAACCACCTTGAAGATGTAAGGAAGAGCCTATTCATTTGTATTCATGTGCATTTACTTCTTTTAAAATGGGCATATCCTATTCGATTTATATTAGGCTTTAATCTTGTATTCTTTATAATAAAACCATTACTCCTTACAATATTCATTATCTCTAGTTCTGACTTAAGAGTTAGACTAGGTAATCTATTCCTTCTTGAACAAAGTCTCTATCCTGATCTTGAGAGCAAAGAAAAGAAAATGCGATGAGCCAGGGATCCCATCATGTTTGAAGCTCTGAAATGACCTTTTGGAAATACTATCCAGTTCCTAACCACAACTCGAAATGTAAATGACTAATAATGCTAAAAATTTGAAATCTTAAAGGAGGAGATCACTAACTCTTTATATGAAATACTAGATTAATATTCATAATTTACCATACCAAAATCTTTAAACACCTGCATAGCAACCCTGATGCCTTTTAGACTAGCTTTTTTTTTCTTACTCTATTGGATCAATACTAGCCAAACACCTTACAAAACACACTTTAGAGCAAGCATGAACTGACAAACTTGATTGACAACAATGCAGATGTCAGGTATGGTGAGAGTGAGGTATTGAAGGGTGACAACCATGTTACTTTATTATGTTGCATCAGAGAGAGGAATCGTATGTAGAGAGCTTTTAGCTAGATGCATGGGGTGTGGGATATGTCTTGGAGTCTTGCATTTGAGTGTAAGTAAGTAGATCCATAAAAGGTGTAAATAGTGTGAATCAAGACTAGAAAAGTCGATGAAAATTTTGTAAATAAGATGGTTTTGATTCCCAAGAAAGAAATGAATTGAATATCACCAAGATCTCTCTTCTATGGTGATATGTGTAACTAGTCACTGAATGAAAGAATGGAGACAGTAAGATAATTAAGCAGGAAATAAACACATGATAAAGATCCAACTGTGAACTACTCTATGCTGATTATTTTATCTTATTTGTTCTAGACAAATAAGATAAGCAGCTCCTCCTTGTTCCTAGTTTATCATCATTCCCCTCAGCCTACTTGAAGAAGTCAATCCTTGGATCTAGCTAAAGGCTCCATACACTAGAAGAAGCTAGGTCAACTTTTAGTTGCTCCCATTCCTCCTCATATAGGTCTAGATTGTTCTATTCAGCTTAGAGACAAAATAAAATAATCATATTGATTAAAAAATTGGCTATCCAATAGGCATTAGGTTATCAATCATCCTGACAAAATCACTGGAAATCATCATTAGGTGAATCTTATTGTAAACCAATAGACATCACCATCATCAACCATAAAGTTTTTTCATTAGGTATAATTACATAAAAAATGATACATCAAATATCAAAAGAACTTCAATTGTATATATATTTGAGTGAGAATAAAACTATGAAGGTTAATTACTTGGGAAATATGTGTATTGCATGCATATATTGAAAGTCATGTCATAATACTTTGATAATTTCAAGACTATGCACTAAAACTAGAGTCTGGTGTATAAGATATGAAATCCATAAATTATACATGTGTGAACTATACTTGCATTATCGATCCCAAGCCCATAAAAAGAAGCGTGTGTGTGTGTGTATATTTGTGTGTGAGTGTATGTAGTTGTATGAGTGAGTGAGTGTGTGTGTGTAGGTGTGCAGGTGTATGAGTGTGAGGGTGTGGTTGTGTGTCTGTGTGTGTATGTGAGTATTTGTGTGTGTGTGTGTGTGTGTGTGTGTGTGTATTAGTCCTTCACCTTTGTAAGTTATGCTTACATTATTAATCCCAAGCCCATACAAAATAGGTGGTGGCATCAAGTAGACAGTCAATCTTAATAAACTTATTATAATTTTTTTATGGATTATAAAATACTAATACACACCGATAATAGAAGTTGCCCAGATTAAGCAACATACTACATATCTTGAATATCGTGGCTTGGCAAGAATAGTTGCAAAGCCTTTCAATCATAATGACAAAAAGCAAGGGTTGTCACACCTTTTTGGATGATGGTGGTATCAAAATATTAGCACAAGTTAATAAATTTAGAATAGGTTATTGAAATCTTAATAAAACTTAATAAACTTATTTGTCTCATTAAATAATAAGTACTTAAATTTAATATAGATAATTATAAAGATTGATAATTATTTGTCTCATTAAAACATAGAAATATTAATATAGGATATTTACAAGAGAGAAGTAAAAAAGTGAGAGAAAGTTATGAAGATTGATAATTATAAACTTTATTACACATGCAATGAGACAAATAAGAATGGTGTTGGAATGATTATAAATGAAGATTAAAAAAACTAAAAAATAAATGCTAGAAAAATTAATGATAAATTGATATAAATCAAACTAAAAATGGTTGAAATATTCCTAAATGGAACTAGTATCTATGCTCCACAAAAAGGAATTAGTGAAAAAATAAATAAAATATTTTGGAAAATATAGTTAGATTAGTGCGCGGTAAACCATGGAAAAAATCATAATTGATAAAGACTAAAATGAGCATTTGTGAGTAAATAATAAAGATTTTGACAGTCATCAATATAGATATGAGTTTGGAGAAAAAGATAGATTGGGAGGAATAATCTTATATTTTATTTGTCTTATGATCTTTTTATAGCTAATATCAACATTAAAAAAATGAATATTTGATGACTTTCAAAAAAAAATTAATGAGCCAAATACTTTTCTTTCTCATTTGGAGAGAGGACAAAATATTATGCAAATATTATAAAATGATATTTAATTTGTCAAATCATTCAACATAAAATAGTCATAATTGAATTGCATCTTGAAAAATATATTCATAGAGAGACTTCAATTAAATATCTGAAAATAAAATGATAGAACACAAAAGGAGAAATCATAATTCGAAAAAAGCTAGATAACAAAATTAATTAGTCTTAGGGCATAGTTGCAAATAATATGTTGAAATGAAGTTATATAATGTATACAAAAAGTATCTAAAAATACTCTAGGCATATCTAAAAGAAACATTTACTTGTATAAAAAAATAGGATGGTGAAAACCTATGGTTCAATAAACTATTAAGAAGAAACAAACTTATTTTAAATATATAGAAGAGCAAAATTAAAATTATTATGTTATGTATTCGATAATAAAAAGTTAAAAGAGTAATGAGTAAAATTAAATTTAAGACATATGATGTGTTATTTTATAAAGTACAAAGTAAAGAAATGGAAAAATATATTTATAAGTTGGCAAAAATGAGATAGAAGAATAGTAGATAACATAGTCAAATAAAATATATTGAGAATAACAATAATTAGATCTTAATAATAGATAAAAAAATAAATATAGATAAGAAATATATTTCCATAATTTTTAAATAAGTTCATGAATTTAGATTTAAATATTATGGGTGGTAAATGACCAAAAAACTTTAGATATAAATGCCAAAAATATTAGAAAATCATGGTTGAGAAAGATGTGATATGGTTGACCATGTTGTTTAACCAGATCATTATGACCAAAAGGATTGTAATAATTATCACTATATTAAATTTATGAGTCATAATATATAACTTTAGAAAAAATAGTAAAACACAGACTAAAAAAAGTGAGAATTCCAAAAAATCAATTTAGATTTATATTATGCATGCCTAATATAGAAACCACCTACTTAGTTAGACAATTAATCAAGAAAATACAAAAAAAAATAAAAAGATTTATGCATGCTATTTATTAATTTGGAGAAGACTTATGATCGAGTCCTAAGAAACTTAATTTAGTATATATTATACAAGAAATAAGTATCAAGTGTATATATTAAACTAATCAAAAACATGTATGAGAAAATAATGTGCAAAATTAGATTGGTTCAAGGTGTTGTTCATTATTTTTCAATAGTTATTAAAATACATCAAAAATCATCACTTAAATCTTATATTTTTATACTAATTATGGATTAATTGATATGAAATCTCTAAGAAGACATCCCTTGATATATGTTACTTAGATATGATCTATTATTGGTCAATAAAAACTAATAAAAATTAGGAAGAAAACTAAAAACTAAAGAGCTATACATGAGCCCCAAGCATTTAAGATTAATCATAAGAAGATATAATATTTTAAATATAAGTTTAATCATGTTTAAAATTATAATAATATATTAATCTAAATGAGAAATCAAAAAGTATTAAATATTAGTAATCTCAAATATTTAAACTTGATATAAAGTAAAAATTAGAAGATTGACAAGGATGTTTCACATATTATTAATATTTGATAAATCAAATGAAGAGCCCCATCATATACTTTTTATGATAGAAGAGTATCAAGTACATTAAAAAAATTTATAAAATAACTATAAGATTAGTCATGTTATATGAAAGTTGATATAAGACAACCAAGAAATAATGTACTCAAAGGATAAAGTTAGCAGAGATGTAAATGATATGATAAACATATGGTAAGACTAGGAATAATAAAATTAAAAAATAAATTTATTAGACTAGGAATAAATTTATTAGAAAAATTAAGCAATTTCAAGACATACCAATACAAAATGTATTTTGTTTTAATTACAAAATCATTAATAACAGATAAACTATTAAGTCACGATGATATCAGAATATACATGATTACTTATATATATATAATAAAAAAAATAAGTGTTTGAACCACTATATAATAATAATTATTAAAAAAATAATAAGTTTAGAAGTATTATTATTTAAAAATCAAACTAAAAAGTAAGATGTATACTAATGTTGGATCTGGAATATAATTCTCTTATTATCATAATGTTCAAATAATTTTTTTTAAATGATATAAGAAAGTATCATTTGGTATAAGTTTTTTTTACTTTATAGATTATATTATGTCACTTACTTTGAAAGAAAATAACATTCAAAATGTTCATTGTTGAATTTATTTAATTTTATATCGAAGATATATCACATACTTCTCAAAATCTAGCTAAGAAAATACATAAATCTATAAGATTATAGTCCATATTATAATTGAAGAAAAGAGGATATACTATTAATTTCTAATAATTTTGAATCTCACATTGCTCCATTCAAAATAATTCTTGATTCAAAAAACAAAAAACTAGATAATAAAGGATATTATCATTGAAGCTAAAAATATTTCTCATATAAATGACTCAGAGCATCATTTATCACAGATGTCATGAAATGTGTAACACTTGTTGAAATGCATCAACCTCAATTTAATCATGATTCCATTATACTGAATGGAATATCATGCCCACATCATTTCAATGAAATGGTTGTACATATGGGCTAAAATTAGTTGTTTAATACATAGAGTTGTAAGAAATTAAAGGTAAAGTATCTTTTATTATATTGTGATTATTTTTTTACATTTTTTATGTATTTTTAGCATTTAAATTGTAATATTCATGATCTAATTAGTACTTTTAAACATTCAGACATTTTGAACGAAATTTTGACAAGAGAACAAATGTTATAGAATATTTTGAAATTGTATAAGATTTCATGACAATTTTATGTGTAATATATTTTTTTTAGAACAAAATTCCCATAAATATTTTTTAAACTATTGGTCCAAAAATGATAGTTTTGGAAAATTAAAAATAAGAAAATATAAACAAAAATTACCAGTAACAATGTTCAAAATTGACACTTGCAATTCTAATCACAAAAGGAAAAAAGAGTGCAAAACACTACAGTCATCACTTATTGGTAGTGATAGCTTCTTAAATTGTGTATATCATATCATACAAGAATCGTGGTTATAATTATTCATAGAAGATATAACATTTGTATGTCCTTTGAATTACCTATGAAAATCAACTAAATTGATAGTAAAAAGAATCTGATAAAGTAAAAAAAAATCATAATGAAGTTATATAGAAAAACTAAAGTAGAAGTAACTCAAGTAAATAACAAGATTAAGAAAAATAGCAAAGTGGTCTAAACGAATAACTTTTGTATGCATATTATAAATTAATATCATGAGTAGCTAGTTAACAAGGCTAGGTAAGTAATCAATAAAATGTCATTTTGCTCTTGAAGAAAAAAAGTCGAAAATAAAGTGTGAACAAAAAATTAAACTCAAAATGTCACTGTTTATGCTTTCATTATGATAGAATTTAAGTCCACATAAATAAACATAACATACTAAACTAAATAAACTTCATATATAAAGTGTACAAAGCTAACTCCTATATAAGAGACAAATTAAATTGGGACAACCCATATGTTGGTTACTCCAATTCATAGTGCAATAAAGTAAAACAATATAAAAAACTAAAAAACTTTAAACTACAAAATTATAAACTACAACATCGTTATAATTTTCAAACAAAGTAACTACATATGAAAATCTCACAACCCAAATTCTAAGTGTATATTTTAGGTCATATAATATTTTCACAATTTATAAAACATATCTAACTATGGTAACTATTTCATATGTACCTCTTTATCAAAGTCTCTAAAAAAATATATTCTTCACATCTAATTGATATATTCTTCATCTGTGAAATGATGGTCATGAAAAAAATTATCTATACTAAGACCATTTGGTCGCTAGAAAGAAAGTATCATAAAAATTCACATCATCTAAGTAAAGTTCCACTACAAGTCTTATCTTAAAAAGATATATTATATCATATGAGCAAGTCTTCTGAGTGAATATTCACTTATAATCAAAAATAGACATTCTAAAAAGTTGTGATACTAATTATCAAATCTCATTAAAATAGATAGCATATATATCTTTTATCATAGTCTAGCATCATCCTAGATAAGATAAATTCTTATAATTAAACCTGGGTATTTTAATACCATCAAAAGAAAATCTAAGAAAAAGTAAAAAATAATAGAAATAACTACGACATAAGTAGTAAAATCAAATATTGAGTACATCTTCTTTGTTCCTTCCAAATGACAATTGCAAGATTAATATCAGAAAGACTAGATATAGAATCATCTAGTTCATTAATAGACTCATCTCTAGTATGAGATCCTAGCATACATCTCCTCTTGTTATGGATTTTAACATCTAAGTAAGCAAGTTTCCCAATTTATTATAGACTCGTAGACTATTATTTCATTTGAAATTGAGAGATTTTTCTTCCTAAAAAATTTCATCTTTTCAAGAACCAATTTAATTTATATTTGTTGGTATATATGATGACTTTATATTAGTGACATCATATAATGTATCAAGTTTAGATTTAACTGATAGATAACTTTCTCTACTAGCTAATAATCTAGGCAAGACTATGTGAGAAAGACAAATTAATAGATCTATGTGATCCAATAAAAAATAAATCTTACGAAAAATATATTATATTAACAATCACTAACACTTTACTAGGCTTTGATGAACAATACTTGTACTTTTTTAGTACTAAAATATTCATGATATATATATCTTAAGGTCCTAGATTTCAACTTGTCTACTTCTAAGTTGAAATAGAAGTTGGATCAAATACTCACAAAAATTATGGGAAGCAAGTTGAATAAATCTCTCCTCAAGATATAGGATCTGAAAGATAATATGCTGGAAAAGGACAAAAAAATTTTTAATTGATGAGTTACTTTGAAGTTAAAATTATATCTTTCAAAAAATATTTCGAAACACTGCTAATAAAAATGAGAGTATGAGAAATCTAAACTAGATGTTTATTTTTTTATTCTACAATCTCATTTAAATAGATATATGTTAGTATAGAAAATATGATATATAATCTGATAATTTATATAGTAAGTGCTGAAAATATCTGACATATATATCAATGTATCATCACTTTTCTATTTTTATAATCTTTTTATTAAATTAATTTTTATCATTTTATAAAATATCTAAAATACAAAAAAAAAAGCTATGATGTATGATGAAAAAAAAATAAAAATGTAAAATGAAAATGATCATTAATAAAAATAACAAAAATACTTCAATCACTTTCGGGTATCATTTTTATTAGGTAGGAGTAAGGACTTGAGTTAAGGATTCTCAACTTGGTCAATCATTATTGGCCAAGTTGAGAATATACAAGCACATAATCCAACACACTCAAACCGTTAATAAACTATACTACAATAAAAGCACATAAGCACATAAAATCATACTCAAAAATTTTTAATTTTACAATTAAACATCAATATATGAAAAAATAAAATCAAAATTAAAATATTTAGATAAACAAGTCTAAAAATGACTAACAGTATAACCATGAATAAGTGAAACAAGTTAAATAAATAAGAGACCAAATAAAATATTATCATACTCAATAGCACTCAAGTGATGGCCATAGACTACAAAATAGCCAATATATATGCAAATAATATAATAAAAAAACATGATCACTTGTTGCATTTCTTTTTAACTTTATTGTACTTTTTAATATAAAATTTAACATAAATAAAAAAAATAATAGTTAAAATAATATACTAAATATTATACAGAAAGCTTATTATATAGAGGGCAAATAGTTAGAGTAGCTCACAAGTTGAGCGCTCTAATCAATACATAAAAAAGAAAAATTGAAAATCTAAATACTCTTCATCAAGCTAATAAGTACAAGTCTACAATATCTAGATTGGAAAAAAGAAATGTTAGATAAGACCTCTTCAAGATATTAAAGAAGATAAAAAATAGTTATTTTGTCGTCGAATTATATGTCTCATTGTTTAATTATTATAGTAAAATATAGTTGGAGAAGATAATAAATATGCAAGCTTATAGAGTAGATATTGAATCCAAAGTATATCATAGGTAACTATCATCATCATTCTAAACTCTGCCTCTACACTTAATCTTGAAACAACTATCTGAATTTTATTTTTCTAAATGACAAGATTACTTCCAAAAAAAGTATTTAATCTTGTAGTAGATATTCTCTAGGTATATACTAGTATCTAACTCGAATCAAAATTAATAATACCTTACTAACTGCAAGTGCCCATAATCCCTCAAATAGATATTAAGTCTATGCAACTTCTTCACATACCTAAATATATAAAAAATTGCAATAAAATAAATATATCAAAGAGAATCTAGAAAATGCCTAACGATGCTAACTATATATAGCATGGTCATAATCAGATAGTTAATATTTTTTATAATTTTCATATAAATAATAGAGCCAACTAAAGATATCACATTAGAAGTAAAATAGTGCCAAGATCAATAACAATATTTGAAGAGCACATTCCAAAAGACCAACATTTATAAGAATATCAAGGGTTTGTATCATCTCTATAACAAGATGTTGCCCCTCATAGAACAACCAACAAGTTGTCTCTATACAAAGAAAATATCTGAGAAAACTAATATTATTTATCTGAAATTATATCTAAAAGTACTTCAATTAGGTAATCTTCGACTCGTCATTTTTCATAATCATAATGTCATCTACATAGATAATTAGCAAAAGTATTATGTCATCAAGACTCATTTGGAAGAACAAAAAAGAATCAATAACATAAATGTATAACTCAAATGATGTGACTGCCTGTGAAAATATTACTACTTGGATCTCGATGACTACTACAAGCCATACAATATCATTTATAATCTGCTTAGAACACTTGGTTGTACTACTCTAAACCCTACTGGTAGATGCATATACATCTCCTCTTTAAGATCACTATGAAGAAAAATATTATTCACATATAGCTGGTATATCCTCCAACTATAAAATGAAAGCAAAATAATAATATGTACTACTATGAGATGTCATCTTAGTCACTAGAGATTTAAGTGTTCTGATACTACACACCAAATGTCTATGTATATTTTCTCACTACAAGTCTCAGCTTAAGAAGATGTACATTTTCATTTTGACATGTTTTTATAGTAAATACACACATGCAACTAATAATTTACATCCCAAAAATATTGATATTAGTTATTAACTCTCATTAGAGTATATAATATGTATTTCATCTGTTATAGCCTAACAACATCATGGATAAGATAATACCTCACAAGGAAATTAAGGTATACAAATGCAATCAAGATAAATAATAAAAAAGACAATAAAAAAGAAATAAGACAAAAATATGACAAAACATATAAAATCATGTACTAGGTGTAGGGCTGTGCACGGGTCCTGGAGAACCCAAACTAAACCGAAAAACCGAACCGAAAATATCCAGAACCAAATATATCTATTGACCATTTGACTTTATCCGAACTGAACTGGTCCGAAAATTTTTAATGGAGCAGGTATGGAGAACATGAATTCTCCAAACCGAGAACCGAACCAAACTGTCCTGAATTACATTGAACCGAAGAACCGAAACCAGAATTGATAATTTACTAAAATTATATATATATATATATATATATATATATATATATAAAATAAAGTTTAAAATTATTTGTTTTAAATGAAATTTAATATTATTTTGATAATTAATTATATAGGCAATTGAACAATTACTAATTGATCACTTACTGTGTATATATATATATATATCATAGTCATGGCCATTGAATTTGTATATTGTGTATTAAATACTAGTTGAACCTGATTTCTGAATCTGATGTTAAAAATTGCAGATTACTGGAGACATTTTGGTAATTCTCTGCGTTTGAAAATCCACCAGTTGGTGGTGAAGAGTCTTAGATTATGCTAAGTGTGTTGAGATATCATTATACTGTTGTTAAATTATTCTAATGTTTAAATTTAGTTATTGTGTGCAATTTTGATTTATATTATATTTTTTGGTAGGAATATTGGTGTTTTTATATTACTAAGCAGGTTTGAATATTCAAAATTAATTTTAAATAAAGAGAGAAAGGTGTAGTAAATTAATTTGAGTTTTAATTTAATTCATATAAATTCTTCAAAATTCTCCATTTCTCCGGTCCGAATTGATCCGAATTGATTTCTCCATTTGCTTCGTTTCTCCGCTCCGAATTGCTCCGAAAATTCGGAGCAATTAGGAGCGGAGAATTAATTATTCAGTTCGGTTCCGGAGAATTAGTTTTGAAATTCTTCGAAGTTTGGTTTGGGTCCGGAGAATACTCATTCTCCGACTTGCTCCGAACTGTGCACAGCCCTAACTAGCTGCAGCTTATATATCCCTTCCGAAGAGTGATCAAAAGATTGAGATCAAAATGAGTGACTGCAAGTTTGCATTGCTCCTTGATAGACTCATTTCTTGTCTAATTAGGCTGAGCATATCTTTTTCTTTGATATAAACTTCAAGTCCTAGGTTATCAAGTATCATGGTTATTGACTCAAAAAAACAATGAGTCTATATTGATAAAGACTCTTATAATACTACATATAGGTATGAATGAGGCCACCTATTCAAAAACACTCACTTTCTCTCGACTCAATAATCTAAATTTTTTACAAGTATCATAACTCTAAAGGAGTGACATCATACTCAAAACTAACATGATCAAATGTGAACGATGGGTGACTCTCTTCCAAAATAGATCAAGACAATGTTATAGGTAAGTAAGTAAAATTAATGCATCCATGTGCAATATTTAGATTCACACTATTCTAAGCTCGTTGAAAAATGAGTGATAGTAAAAAAAATAACATCCATACTTATTAAAATTATATCAATATTTGATGAGAAATATGTATACCCTAATTGTATATTAGAATATATAAGAAGAGAACAACTCAAGGCTTTAGATACTAGTATATCCCATCATATAAAGTGATCAAAGGCAAAACAAGTTCATCAAAAAATTATGTAAAATGAGAAAAAGTAACTATTCAAGATGTAAGATCTAGAAGGATGTGTATTAAGAAAAGACAAAAGAGAGCATCAGATTGATGAGGTTTATTATAACTAAAACCATTTCTCTCCAAAAAAGATTTGGAACACTTCCTCCAACAAGGAGTGTCTGCGTCATCTCAATCAAATATTAATTTTTTATTTTAGTTATCTCATTTTGTTAGGATATATCAGCACAAGAAGTCTAATATATGTTAAATAAGTCTGACATATATTCTAATTACTATTCGACCAAATATAATATATAATCAGTATAGTTAGTTATTTCCTTGATTTTTCTTGGCATGTTCACCCAAGTATAACTATTTGCATAAAATGATATGTGAAGAAGTCTATAGGACTTTGGATCTCTTTTAGAGATCATGAGCATTTATAGTTAGCTAGATATTTAAATTCAAGTTTATCAACTTGCATAGAGAAAAGATCCATGACAGACTTTTATACTATCCTTGGAAGTAATATTATCTCTTAAAAAATAAAAGAAAAATAATTATTTTGAGATCCAATGTTGAGAAAGAATTCAAGATGATGGTGACTGACATTTTCAAGATACTTTGGATCCTACACATGCTTGAGGAGATCAAATATCCACATTTTTCTTCCATTACTCTTTACTAGAGATCAAGAATCCATATTTTTCTCCCACACATATAATATTAAATCTAGTATTTAATGAGTGGATGAAATACATAGAGATGAATTTCTTATACCTATGGAAAAAATCCAAAATGAAACCATTACAATAGCATATATTTATATAGCAGAACAATCAAAGAACATCTTCATGAATGCCTTGATAAAGTCTCAGCATAATATTCTTTTTTACAAGCTTAATATTTTAGACTTGTACGTACCAATTTGTTAGGAAGTGTTATATATTTTTTTGCTTTTTTATACTTTTTCTTTTTATATAATATTGATATGAATGCCTAATGAAACAACTGCACCAATAGAATTTTTCCATTATATAAAAGGATCATTTGTATAATTTCATTATTAAGTTATTGTGTTGTGTATTGCTTCTAAATCACCTTGTGCATGTAATATGGTTATTGGATATTGAGTAAACAATTCATAGTATGAAGTAGAAGAACAAATTATAAGAGCTATGATACTTGGGCCTTGGGAGCATAGAATGATATGTTTTTCCAACATTGAAAAAGAATCTCGAATATCTCCTTTCAGCAAAAGTTATAGTGGGATGACTAGTGAGGACCCTTAGATGAATCTAGTAGTTGATGTGTTTTTCTCAACTATATGTAGTGCTTTGAATCTTTACTTCAGAAATAATATCAAACAACTTTTCCTAATCTACCCCATCCACTTGTAGGGTGTAAATTGAATTGAGACTCTCTTATCTCTACCTTCACTATAACTAGTACCCTCTCCACTACTAGCAAGTACAACATGAGATGTTTCTTCACTATTTCTCAATTTACCTCACAAACTAAACAGCTCAATGGCAAAACAATGGCCTAGTAACAAACTTTTTATCTTCTAAAACATGGTTGTGGAATGTTGAAAAGTTATTGGACAGTGACTATGAGAATATCATGCACAAATATTTTTTAAGCATTTCACTCTTTCTAGCATCAACCTCAATTTGGAATGCTTGTGGGAACTACGTATCCAAACTCATTAATCCTCATTAATCCTTTCTAGTCTCAGTAAAAAAGCTAAATAACTACATCATATATATGTTTCGTTTGAGAATAGTCTAATAATACAACAAATTCAGATAAAATCTTCATGTCGTGCGAGATAAAAAGTTGAAGTCAATTCTAACAAGATTAATTCTCACATCACTGTTAGGCTGAGAATCTACCTTCACTCACTTTTCCCTCGATTCATCATTGGGTAGTTCTTTTGTTAGGTGATTTAACATTCCATCATCGAAGAGCCAAGTCATGACTCTTTAATTCACAATGAGTAATTCCAGGATTTTAGCTTCCAAATAGTAATAATTGAAATTTAAATATCCTCAAAAAATATGTCATCCAAGACAAATCGCCCCTATGGAACAACTTACCCTAATTTGGATTATGTTTCTGTCCATATTAGGGATAGAAATGGTTTCCAAATAGTGTTTCACCAAAAATTAGGGTTTTGGTGATGCCTTGTATTCCTGCCACCGACAATGGACCACCATTGGAAATGACTGACCACTACAACTTTCATGGCATGGACTTCGACACCCACTATGTGAATACTAGTCACACGGAATGAGTGTGACAATAGTAAATGGTGACTCATAGTAAATGTGCATCTCCTTCATTAGAACATGTGTGCATGACTATAACACACATATCCATGTGCACTATTCTAGTATAGTGCATTTGTCTTATCTTTCTAGGATTTCTTTTCCCTATGACATTGGCTATGATACATGTTAGAATTCAATGTCACCTAAATAAACATAACATAATAAATTAAATAAACTCCACGTGATGAGTGTACAAAGCAAGCCTTTATATAAGAAGCAAATTGGATTACAACAACCCAATTATTGGGTGCCCTCATTCATGTACGTTGGGGTAAACCAATATATAAAAACCCAAAAAATAAATTACAAAGTTATTGTTATAAAATAATATTAAAAAATAAATATGATAACATTAATGATAAAATGTATAAATTAAATATATTTATATAATGGGAAAAAAATGATTAGAACAACTCACATGTGTACATACAAATCAACAATGCTAAACTTTAAGAAAAAAAAATTAAACTGAGGTTTCTTCAAGACATTTGTGAAAATGCTCGCAAGCTGCTCTAAAATCTCAATATATGTTTTAGTAATGATCTAGCCTTTAATTTTCATCCTAAGAAATAAACAATCCATTTCTATGTGCTTTATGTGCGCATGAAACACTAGATTGAATGCAATATGTTTCACTGATTAACTATCATAATGAAGGATGGTGAGAGAAGATGTGAATATCTTTTCTCATCAAATAGATTACGTATTCAAAATAGGGGAAGTATTAATTATGTAGTTAATTTGAAAATAAATAGTATTAAGGTACTAAGAATTGATATTATATCAATCAGTACACTTGAAAAAAAATTATTATGATTGAGGAAGTAAAGTGATAAGTATTACATTAATGTTGTAGGTAGTACCTTAATTTGACTATTAACGTAGTATTTACAGTAAGTTAAGGTAGTATCTACAGTAAATTAAGGTAGTACTCATCATTTTAGTTCATTAATCAAAATAATTTTTTTTTCAATTGTACTGACTATTATAATATCACTTCTTAGCACCTTATTCCCATTTATTTTCAAATTAACTACCTGAACATACTTCTCCCTTCGAAATATCATACAAGTAACTATCATTATCTTGATGAACTCACTCTATCTCTATATTAGATCATGAAATAATAATTTATTCTTACATTTCTATGAGACAATATTATATCCAAAAAAAATACAAAACTACATCACAAATCTTCTCTCATTGCATGCTAATATCAAACTCAAATATGAATATATAGTTAACTACGAGTATTCATGATCTCTTAAAGATTTCCCAAGTCCCAAAAACTTTTTCACATACTTCAATATGTGAAGAGTTGCATCGAGATGAACTTATTGGGAAGAATCTATAAAACTACTAATTATACTGACCATGTATGTTATATTGAATATCATCATAATCAAAATAGTTGCATCAAAAATGAATTTTATATTTAAATAAATAAAAGCATCTACTAATATACAATCCAAAAAAATATCTACAAGAATATCAAATGTATATCTCCTCTATGATAAGATGATATACCTCTTATAATAAGTCATCTCTATGCAAAAAAAATATCTGAGTCACATAAGGTCATCCACTTAAGATTATGTTTTAACATACTCATTCGGTTGACTAATGTCTAATTCATTATATCTAATAATAAAAATATCATCTGCATAGGCAATCAACAAAAGTATTTTTTCCATCAGAACTCCTTTAAAAAAAAAAGAAAAATTTAAAACAAATCTATATAATGCAAATGAGATGAATGCATGTGAAAACCTCAAAAACCAAATATTAAATGATTATTTTAGGCCATACAATATCTTTCAAAATCTACAAATTAAATCCAATTATGCTGCTTAAAACTCAAGTGGTTGATTCATATATACCTCATACTCAAGGTCATCATGAAAAATTATATTTTTTACATCTAGTTAGTAAATTTGCCAACCGTGACATGTTGCAATTGCAAGATAAATAAGAATTTTTATTGAGATCACCTTGGTCACTAAAGATTAACTATTCTATTAGTCTATAACAAATGCCTAGGTGAATCCCATTACTACAAATCTCACCTTAAGACAATCTTTCTTTCCATCAGGATTTGTCATAAATTGAACATCAACATGCAATCATCAATAAACCTTCCTAAAATTTATGATACTACTTCACGAGTCTCATTAGAGCAAAAAATATGTAACTCTTCTATAATAGTATGACATCATTAATAAAATAATGTCTCAAAAAAACTTGAATATCCCAACACTATCTAAAGAAGAATTAAAAAAATACAAGAAAAAAATAAAATTACAAAGAAAATACTATGAAATCAAGTACATAGTATATCTCATATATCTATTCCAAGGAGGAATCAGAATATTGGTCACTAAAGATTAAGTATTATAGTAGTATACATCAAATACCTAGATAAATCCTCTCACTACAAATCTCATCTTAAGGTAAAAATCTCTTCATCTAGATTTATCATTATAGTGAACACCAACATGCATTCCTCAACAAACCATCCTAAAATTTATAATACTAGGTCCCAAGTTACATTAGAGTAAAGATCATACAACGCTTCCATAATAGTATGATATCATAAATAAAATAATATCTAAGAAGAAAATTTGAATACCCAAATACTCTCAAGAAAAGTATTAAAAGAAATAAAAGAAAAAAGATGAAGGTGCAATAAAATCTAAATAATCATGTACAAAGTACATCTCATATATCTATTTCAAAGACGGATCAGAAGATCAAGATCTAAGTGAATGCCTACAAGATCATCTGGCTCCTTCATAGGCTCGCCTCTAGTTTGAGTAGGCTACGTATGTCAATCACTCTTCTATAATAGACTATATCTATTGGGTGGATATTCTCCTAGTTATCAACTCAATATGCCTTTATAATAGTGAAGACTTATAAATTATTACATCATTTTGGCTAAGATGGGCCCTCCCTACCCAAAAAAATATTATTATCTCCAAAATCAATATAATCTAAATTTGTTGATATATATATATATATATATATATATATATATATATATATATATGTGTGTGTGTGTGTGTGTGTGTGTGTGTGTGTGTGTGTGTGTGTGTGTGTGTCAAATGGCTCAGGAAGCCTAGGCACGGAATGAGGCACAACCCAAAATAGCAAATGCTAGACTCAACATAGCATTATCAGGGACCATACATTGACTACAGTCAAACTGCCCTATGGAATGGCTCGTGCCTTGCCAAGTTAGGACCAACAGTGCCTCGTGCCTAGCTCTTTGGCACAATCCACAAGCATGGTGAGTTGGTGAGGGCATGTGTTAGGGGTCATTGGTCATGACCAAGCTTTTTAAAAAAAACCCTAACTCTAAATGGCAGTTTTCCATTACATTTACATAATGGGTCCCAATAAAGAAAACAAGAGGTTGTACTTGTTGCTTTCGATGTCAGTAAAAGAAATAAAAAATAAATTAATTTTTTTATTATTTTTTATAGTTGTCAAATTTCATTCCAACTACTACACGACACAAATCTAACAACTATTAGATTTCTACCCATTTTATTTATAAACAAATTATAAAATAAAAAATATATATTATTTTAATATAATAAATTTCCATAAATATAGAATAAAATTTTTTTGATATTCATCATATTCATTTTTTTCCTCTCTTTTCTACTCTCTTATTTTTTGTACTCTACTTTGTAGTATGTTCTATGCACTCAGCTAGTAAGTTTAGAAAAAAAGAAGACTATGACTACTACTCAAAAAAAATTATGCTGTTATGGTGCACATTATTTTTTATTATTAATTTCATGTTGTAATTAATAGTCTTTGATAAATTTTAAATTATTAAAATTTTAAATGTAAAAATATAAATTAAATAAAAAAATGAAAAATAATAAGTTTAATGATACTTATTTTAACATTGATAAAAATAACAATGATAATATAACCGAAAGATTTGAGGCTAAAATTAAATGAATATCAATAATATAGACTCACTTTAATATAATAAAAAATAAAAATTCTAGGAATATCAAAGAAAAATTAGCATCGTATATATATTATAATTAATTAATTATATATATATATATATATATATATAAGTACAAGTGGCATTGGCCACCTTAATAGATATAATAATTAATACACCAAAAATATGGTGCATTAGATTTAAGGCAAACCTAACATAGTGATGGATCTTTTGAAGTTGGATCATCTTCAGCTATATTGATGTCTCTCATTTGCCACAGTGACTTTGGGAGGGTATGCATGGCTAAATTAATTATTATCATGAGTTTTTCTATTAGATTTTTGGAGAATCTTAAGGGTAGTAAATATTATGTAAACTTATTTCCAATCTACATATAGTAAAATTCTTAGATATACTAGTAAGAATAACATAATAAAATATTATTAAGTAAGAAAAATAATTAATAAAAATAAATTTATGAAATATAAATGAGTAGTGTCCGTGATGTCCAACTTTAAACTTATCATGATGAAGAATCATTCTCATGTCTCACCACCCATTATGTAAATTCTAAGTAAAAATGTAATACAAAAATATAGAATTTTTTAAGATTATTCATCATTATGATTACCCTACCATATATGAGTGTATGAAAAAGATATTTAGGGAATCTGATATTCAAAATAAAATCTTTAGTATTATATTCACTAATACTTCAAATAACAGAGTCGCAATTAGTATATTTGTCAAAATAATTAGAAAATGACCGTTAGGTAAATTATTTCATGTCGTGTATATCTTCCATGTAATTAACCTAATAGTACAAACTAAAATAAAAATTATTTTTCAAACATCAGAAAAAATAAAAAATTTAATATAATACTTTATGATGTCTAATAAACAATAATAGTTTGATAGTCTAGGGTTGTCAATGGGCCTAAAAGAATTTCAAATAGATATAAGACACTATTTAATTTATACCTAAATGATGTTAGAGTTAGGTATTAGCTACCAAAATATGATATCCAACTATATCAATAATTAGAGCGACGAACTTATAATTATTTATTTAGACAGTGATATAAAAATTTCTTTTATAAAATTCCTAAAAATTTTTTATGATATGATAAACATATGTTCATCTGTATACACTCCAATAACTTGCATTGCACTTGGGTGTCTACGTGGTATTAGTAGAATATTTAGCAAGTTAAAAGAATACCATGCATTTTGTGTCATAACTATTGAGATAGAAACTAAATATTTAAAATAGGTGTTATTCATTCCTATTATATATTATTGGCTATCTTTATGGATCCTAAGGTTAAATAGAAAGTGGTAGAAAATATTTTAAGATACATATTCACTAACATGAACCAATAGACAAACATGAATATTTTATTAACGAAAAATTAGTTAACATATTTACATATTACGATACCATGTATAGTAGATGTAGTGAGACTCCGAGTATAGACATGGATACTATATTTGGAGATGATACCTTTTTTATTTATTTAGCAAGAAACAAACATCAAAGTAGTCCATCGAATGAAAGTGAACTTTCTCACTACTTAATCATTATTTCATCCTATCACAAGATGATAATGAGAATTTGGATATTTTGAATTGATAAAATTATACGAATCTACATGTTATATGTTATCTAAGATGACACGTGATCTTCTAACATATCCAGTTTAGTATAGCATCAAATTTTAATTTTTCTATGGTTGCCAGTGTTATTTTAGATAGGGGATACATACTATGATTATATATCATAGAGACACTTTCATGCCTGAAGGACAAGAAAGATTCAATGTTGAAAATTCATGATCAAAGAAAAAAGTTGATGATGATTAATAACGCATGAAATATCAAAGAGGATATTGAAGTCACCACTAGCACTACCTTTAGAATTATACATGATGATGATGATGATGATATATATGCATTTAATATGTAATGTCATTTTTATTTTTAATGACTCATTTGATGATGATGATATATATTTTATTTTTTTTGCTTTAGTTGATCCGAATATAAAATATTGATTTTAATTATTAAGTTGATTTTGATTCATTTAAATATCTAATGTATGATATTTTTTAAATTATATTATTTTAATATGTAATATTTCTAATAAATAAAAAATTAAAATTTCAAAAAAAAATTAATTGGGAATTAAAGCTTTCCACAACCTCCACAACCCGACACAACCTATAATCAAACCATCAAGACCTAACATGAAAGTGCTCGACTATGGACCAATCAAGTCATGTTGGGTTGAGTCATTGTGATCTCGTATCATGTTGGCATGACATAATGCTCTGACTGTGCTATAAAAAATTCCGGATTTGCTGGTATTACACAAGCCATTTTACACCTCTCAATAGATATAGTGACTCCATGAGAGTATCATCATATTGGGTACAAACATAATTAGATATAACTACTAGGTGATTCTCTTTATTAATAGTCGAAATAGGTAGGGTTATAAGTAAGGAAAGAAGAGTGATGTATTTACATACATTATTTAATTTTCATTCATCTTAGACTCATTAAAAAACAAATACTAGTCAAAAAACAAAATATTCTCACTCCCTAAAATCATAATAATCTATAGTGAAAAATGCATGTATCCTTTTTGGATACTAAAGTATTCGAGGAATATCAATCTCAATGCCTTAGATACCAACTTTTTTCATCCTAAAGAATATTCATAATAAAATATGTGCACCAAAAAATTCTATGAAATAAATTAAAGAGCATATATTTAAAATGTAGGATATGAAATATAATAAGAAATGATAGAAGCGTATATGTGATCGATGGGTTAGATTATAATTATAAACTAAATCACTTCGAAAGTGTTTTGGAATTATGTTTCTAATTATGAGTACCCGAATTGTCTTATTAAATATTTATTCTTCCTATCACCAACCTCATTTTAATATGACGTGTCAATGAAGGAAATGTGATGTGTCATCACATAATACATGTATTAAATGATAAATCATTCCGACATATATTATAATGTCTTGCACTTCTTAATTTTTTATATTTTTATTAAATTGTTTTTTTATAATTTTATAAATAATCTGAATAATAAAAAAAATTATTATCTATATTGAAAGAAATAAATCTTTGTATATCTCGAGTAATAATAAAAAAACATAAATCTTCTGTTTGTGTTGTAGTTATCTTTTTATTAGCTTTTGTGTTTTTTGTTTTTTTGATGGAAACACTTGAAATGTGAGCTGGATCAATTATTTTTGCTCATTATATAAAGACATTTAAAGTATATATATATATATATATATTAGAGTATTATTATGTTTATGGTTTTACTATTATATTGTATTAATATAATATCAAAGCTAAATTATAATAAAATTATTATTTTTTCATTCCAATAGAAGCACCATGAAGTGATTGTTAAAATCATATGTGGTGATGGAAATAGAGACATGCACAATTGGAGGCAACAAGCATGCATGAAAGTAGGCATGTGGTGGTGGTGCACGATAGCATATAGCATTGACATTCAATGGCATTTTGAGCATTAAGTCTAAATGCTTCAATTGAGCCATGTGCACCAGTCATGTCGTTATGTAGTGCCTGACACAACATGATTTATCATTTGTCACTCTACATCATGTCACATTAGCATATGACCTAGGAAGGAAGGCTCAACACAATCAAATGGCTCGGCTGGTGCATTTGGTCATGCCAATGTGTGCTAGGTTGGAGTAATGTTGACACGACATGGCCAGACACAATAGTGTCTGGCTCAACCCAAGGTAGTGGTTGCTACTAGCACTTGGCACTTGGTAGTTTTAAGAGTCAATTTGAAGATCCTCTCCAATTATGAGGATCAAGTGTGGTGGACAAATGGAAGTAATAGATTAAGTGAACATGAGAGAGAAAGAGAGACAAAGAAATGTTAGACAAGTAGAATAGGGGCGATAAGGATTTACAAGCACAGACAAGGTTTTCACATAAACTGGCTACAACTAATAGAATGCCCTACTTCTTTCTTTTATGATTAGATCAAACCACTATTCATAATAAGGTGAATACAAAAAAAAAGTATGTCGCAACAACATAAAGCATATCATCACACAAAAGCACAATAAAAACATTATGTGTGAAATTGCTGCATCATAACTAAGTCATAACACCATAAGCAAAGTATAGCTCCATGATTTAGTCACAACATCATAAATAAAGCTGTGATTCCATGGTCTAGTCGTGACATCAAATACATGTCATGACATGAAAATCTTTTCGTGATACATGAGTTACGTTGTGACACCATGAAACTGCTTCGGCTACTAAATGGGATTCCTCGAGACCCCAACTAAATGATAGGTCATTCCCAATATTCTCCCACTTGGTGAATTCTTCAGTAATCTTGTCTTTTCTGCACATCACTGAAATTTATAAAAAACACAACTTTCATCAAGTAATCAACACAATTCTTATTTGTATCAGCTTACTCCAACTCAACTAGCTTATATGCTACTTGTTCCCGAATAAAAGATATTAAATCTCAATGTGGTTCATCTATGCATGAAATTTTAGATTCTTTACTAAGTGAATAAAATTCTGAGTATCATAGTAGAGCTTCATTGATATCTACTCGAAGTAAAGCCATCCAACCAATTATCTAATGCATGTCGCTTCCTTTCTCACTTGTGTAAAAGCCATATATTCTACCTATGTGTATTAGAGGACAAATACTAATTGCTTGTTACGCATCCAACTTATATATAAACCATGCAACATGAAGGCAAATCCAAGTTGTGGATTTCTACTAATTACTTATTTATCTCAATCAGCATCAACAGCTTCATTGACTCCACATCTCTGTTCATTGTTGTTTCTGTCAAAATAGAATACAAGATCACTAGTCCCAAAAATATGCATGAGAACCTTTTTCATATAATGTTAATACTTAATCATAGGGTTAGATATAAATATGCTTATAGCTTTCACTAGACATGAAATGTTAGATTTTGTGAAAATCATTGCATACATAAGACTTTTGAATACACTACCATAAAAAAAGAATGAACATTTACCCCTTTTCTAATCTAACAAGTATAAAAGTACTAACATGCTTACTTTCAAATCATATTTTGCTGCAAGAACTATCACCATCCGAATGGATGCTAACTTGGCTATGGTTAGAAGATTTTTTTCATAGTCAATTCTTTCCACTTGTGAGTAGCCTTTTGCATCCAACTTTGTCTAGTACTTTTCAAGCTGTCTATCAGCATTCACTTTCCACTTGAACATCCACTTGCATCTTTTTTTAATTTGTTTCGAAGATAACTTCAAGTGTTTCTCGGTTCGATTCTTTTCCAAGGAAAACAACTCCTCTTCTAGAGCTTGCTCTCACTGTTTTGATTTCTCAGGAGCCTTGGGCCTCCTCCATAGTGTTGGGCTCATCCTTAATAACTAAAAGGGAATAGAAAACATTGTTTACATACCTCTCAGGTGGACTTTTAACCTATGTTAACCTCTTCATAATAGTTGCTGCCTTTACCTCTTCTACACACCTTCGATTATCTTCATGAGTACAAGTTTATCATTTACAGCTAGTCTAGAAATTCATGTCATGACTCTAGATTTTGCTGTTGCCACACCAACAAAGTCATAACTTTGATTCTTCATGTCATAACTTTGGTCTTCACAAAGAGAGTCATGGCTTTGATTTTCCATGTTGTAACTATGGTCTTCACAAGGAGAGTTATGACCTTGATTTTTTAAATTGCAACTCCAAAGGTCAAGACACCTAGCAAACAACTTTTTATACTATAGTTGCTAGATCTTGTTCTTAAGATTCACAACTTGTAGCTTTTGACACCAATTTTGTACCCAATAAATTTATACTTCATAGATTTGAAGTCAAGCTTATTTTTATTCTCTTTAAGAACATGAACATAAGTATCACACTCCAACACCTTGAAGTAAGAATCATTCAGCTTTCTTCTATAGAGAACCTAAAAAGCTTATCTGACCCTTTATTGCTAAGGTGAGAGTCTAGTTGTTTAGATAGCATGTTATGACAATCACTTTATCCTAGAAGTCCTGCTTGAAACCTTCCCAACTCCTCATAAATCTAAATTTTTCAATGAGTGTTCTTTTTAGTCTTTCTGTGACTCCATTATGTTGCTGAGTCATCTAATTAGTATTATATCTACCTATCTCATGCCCAACACAAAACTTATTTACTTAACAATATTCTGATTCATGGATGGCATGGAGAACTTTTATCTTACTATTAAACTGATTCTCTTCCAAAACGATAAATTTCTTAAATTTTTGTAGCACCTAAGATTACCCTTGAATAAAAAAATTTAAATATACTATAAGAAATCATCCACAAAAATACATAATGTTTGATCTTCGCAATGATAGCATCGGTACTTCGCCAAATTGATCATTGTGAATCAAGTCTAATACAACTATAGATCTTATGGCCATGGACTTGAACTTCAAACATTTTTCCTTCACATCGACACAATCTTCACAAAAACTATAATCACTTCACTTTTTGATGCCTTTCACTATTTCATTCAATGACATGGTTTTCAATCTCTTTTAATAATGTACCCAAGCCTTATATATCAAACCATAAACTATAGAGCATTGTCCATACCTTTCTCCATTTCTAAAATAAAGGAGCCCTTGTCTCTAGTCTTGATGGTGATTGATAACAACCTATGCAAGATTCCACAACTTGTTCCATGAGCTATCAATTGTCCACCTCTGGTGATCTTGTAAGTCCACTTATCCCAATTAAAATGGACCTCAAAATATGTCATGGCACTAAACGATATGCGATTGTTGCTCAGACAATGAATGAGTAACATACTATGGAAAAGTTTGATCTTATCATGGTTCTCATACTCACAAAACCAATGACAATGGATAGTCATCTAAAACAAAGCTCTTAAATCCACTAGCCACATGTCTTACTTCTAACTATGAGCCATATATGTAGCAAGATAGTGAAGTGATCCCTGGAATCCATCCATGTCCCTTGAGTCACTCCTCAAAAACTCAGTCATGCTTATACAATCCATCCAATTGTGTCCTATTCTATTTAATTTCCAACACTTGATCTTGGACTTATCAATTTTATTTGAAATATATTTTTATCTTGGTTTGATTGCTAACTTCTAAGAGCTGCATACCATAAAATGTTCTCTAACAATGGTAACAATTAAATTATCCTATGAATCTAACAATAAAAAAAAATAAAATGACAGCTTTATCATTATCATGAATATCAATCCTAATAAATGATAGTTATCCAATCAGTAAATTAAACTCATGCAGATGCATAGAGAAGAGAATTCTTGTTTTCATATGTAATTTGTGTAACTTATTCTTCAAGAAAATTCTATATACTGGGGATCTACTTTGATAGAGAAGTTCCAGCTTTTATTACAATTTTTTGACTATTTTTTTGCTAATGACATTCATGAGACATTATCCTAAACACAAGATAAATCAAGTTTCTAGCTATCTAGTCTATTTTCTCCCAGTCAGCATCGCTAGTTGTCAGTTTCATTTTTTATATTCCAATTCACATATCTCTATCAAAAATAGAACTTCAATTTTTAAATTGTTGAATTCGAAACATTAATTTTAAACTTTCTCAAATTCAATTCACATCAACCCAAAGCTCATACTTTTTGGATCTTAAAAAATAACCTACTATGATAACACATGTAAGGATTGATTTGAAGTAGAATGAGGCGGCAATGTTTTACAAGCACACACAAGGTTTTGACCTAAATAGAATACAAATAACTAAAGGTGTCAACCGAGCCGAGCCGGCCCGGCCCGGCACGAGGCACGGCACGGTTCAACCATGCCTGGGCCGGCCCAGCACGGAAAAATTCCGTGCCCGGGCCGGTGCCGTGCCCGGGTTAGGCACGAGCCGTGCCATGTCGTGCCTGGCCCATGCCGTGCCGTGCCTGACCCGGCACGGTTCGGGCCGTGGCACGGCACACCGGCACGGGTTCGTCCCGTGTCGGGTGTCCCTTGAGCCCGACCCCGCGATGGCCCCTCCCTCAAAAAAGACCGTGGGTCGGGTCTGATTCGACCCGACCCAAGGTCCCCCGAATCCCAAAACGTATGGACATGCCAGCTCGAGTGGGCACGGCAAGCCAAGGCATGGCTTGCCGTGCCTGCGGGCAGTGCCGGGCCTGACTATTTTAAACCGTGCCGGGCCAGGCACGGTACGGTACAGTAACCGTGTCGTGCCTGGCCCGGCACGAAGGCACGCTCGTGCTCAAAAAAAAATGGGCCGGGCCGGGCCATCCCGTTTGACACCTCTACAAATAACAATATACCCTACTATTTTCTTTTATTATTACATCAAACTACTATTTATAATAAATTGAATATAACTAAAAAAAGTATCAAGACAAAATGAAACATACAGCAACACAAAAACACAATCACGACATCATGCGTGAAGTCGCAACATCATAACTGAATCACAATGCCATAAGCGAAGTCACAACTA
This sequence comes from Sapria himalayana, assembly GCA_029783825.1. Taxonomy (NCBI): domain Eukaryota; kingdom Viridiplantae; phylum Streptophyta; class Magnoliopsida; order Malpighiales; family Rafflesiaceae; genus Sapria; species Sapria himalayana. Next base: position 258,785 of record JAREIK010002653.1, read on the forward strand.
CATGGACTAGGCATGCCATCATAAATGAAATCATGACTCCATGGTCCAATCAATTCATCAAATATATGTTATAACACCATGAGTTTGTTGCGACACACAAGTCACTTCACTATATCAAGAAATTATTTTAGCTATAGTAATGGATACTTCAAGACTCCAACTAAAGGATGAGTCATTCCTAATAGTAATCCAATGACTAAGTAGTCTAATTCCAATCCAGTGACCAAGTGCCAGAAGCATGCTGGTACTTGGCAGTTGCCTTGCCCATTGTCAGTGATAGTTGCTAAGCTACATTACACATAACATCCACTGCCCACTTGGAATGCACTAATTAATAAATCAAATTAATATATATATATATATTGAATAAAATGTAAACAATAAACTATATTGATTAATAAAAAATATAAATTAAACTTAAAAATATTGAAAAAGAAAGACAAACATCTAATTCTGACAATGTTAATCTAATTAAAAAAATTTAAATAAAAGCATGTTAGCTCAGTGTCACTCTATATGGGTTAGATCATCAGTCATCACAACTCATTATTTTAGTATCTTTATTTTAATATACGTCATCATCTACTTGTTGCTCTCATTTTTTCTTAAACTCATTCTTGAATCCTTCTAATCATTTATGAAAAGCAATAGTTCAATGATATTTGATCATTTTATAGTCCTCTTATTTGAAATTATATTCATAAATACAAAAAATAGACTACGATACTACATTAGATACCAGAGGAGTGAGTTGATCACATATTATTTTAAATAGAATGAGAAATATGAATTAATATCATTTTTATTAACTTGGTATATCAAAAATTTTTCATCACTTTTGAATAAAATTAAATAGTAATCAATATCCAAGTATCTCAACAGTTAATTTTTATTCAATGGATCTCCTCGTTATTTGTCCCTAGCTAACATAATTGAAAAGCCATAATCGTCGAATAGGATATCAATCTTCGTATTCACAGGCTACCATAATTTGACTCTATGTTCTTGTTGTTGGTTCGAGTAAGTGAATAATTATAATGCTCTATACCTCATTCACTTTAACTCTAGATTCAATACATGTAATCAAACAATAAAAAAATAGAATAAAAGACTAGTATTATAAATATCTCATTTCCATCTCAATAGTCATACAGTACTAAAATTTGGGTGTCCTATATATTTGTAAAATAAAGGATAAATATTACAAATGCACTCAAGTACAATGCATATAATGTAAGTTTATACTAGCAAACCCATATTTATCATATCTTAAAAAAGATATTAAGTAATTTCAAAAAATAATTCTTAACTCATTTTAAATTTTCAATAATTACTTCATAAATTCTATTATTAAAATAAACATATATCTCATATTGGTAGTCAATATATGAATTAAACATCATGTATGTATAAGTTTTGTAGTCCTATTAATTTGCATAGTGTCGATCTCTTGTAATCTACAAGGTATCTTCATGTATTTTATTGAATTTTGTATATGGTCTAATGAGAGGCAAAATATATTTATACTTAGTTGCACTATTAGGTTAATTATGTAAAATATATACCTAACATAAAAAATTTCACCTAAGGGATCTTCTTTAATTGTTCTGACAAACATAATTATAGCAACACTATTATTTGATATATTATCAGATATAACACTAAAAATTTATATGTTGTATTCCCTAAAAACACTCGACGAATACTCACATATGATGGGATCATTATGAGAATAAAATATCTCATGAAATCTTAAATTTTTTTTTAATTTCCACTTAGGATCAAAAAGATAGTTGCTAAGGCATGTGAATTCATTTTCATTATAATTAGTTCAAATGTCAAATGTTATAGAAAACAATCCACTTTGTTTACTAAATTAGTTAATTACTAATTATTTTTCTATTTTATAATTTTTTATTATGTTATTTCGACTAGTCCAGCTAAAGATTCTATGATAACCAAGGTAAATGTATTTGTTCATAAGATGAATTAGTATATGATCTTTTAAAAATTTAATCGAAAGGCTCACATTAATAATAAATTTCACCATGTCTTCACTTTCAAACTTATAACAATAAATAAAAGAGATCATTGAACTAGAAGCTAATCCAAATTAAAATACTATGCTCCTAAGATGGATTTGCATGAAATGTAATGCACTATATTTTTTTTGTACATTGTTCGACGTCTCTTAAAATGTGAAGTGCATATAGATCAAAGACAAGGATGACCTATGACTAGGAGACTACTTAGTCTAAAAACCTTTTGATCAGATTATCATTATTTATGTTTATGTATACTTCATTTTTATAAAATTCACTATTTTTTTATTTTTTTTAATTTAGTAGCATTTAAAGAGTTTTAATTATAAGATATATTTTTTATTTAATTTAATAAAAAATTAATTAACTTGAAAAAAAAATAATTAAAAAAAATAAATCTTATGTGTTGTGTACCTTGACCAAATGTGTTTAGCCAATTTAATTCACAATCCCCAACTAGAAAAATGTTTGGTGTCAACTGCCCCACTAATATCACAATCAAATTAAAAAATTTTAAAACAAAAAAAGCACTCTAAACAACTCATTTTGTAATATTTTGATAGAAAAAGATTTGGCAAAATGAGAAAAAAGATTACATGTAGTTTGTAAAAAACTAAAAATGTGAACACATAATTTATAGAAAATTGTTAACTTAAAAAAATATTATACATTTTTGAAGGATAGAAATTTAACATCTAATATATTTTTTCCCAATGCTGTTGGAATAAATACAACTAATGTTTAGATCTAAACTTAAAAAATGTTAATTTTTTTATTTTTTGTATTTTTTGTATTTTTTGTATTTTTTTTATTAAGTTCCGACAAGACAGTGATAGGTTGATGACATATTCTAAATGAAGCCATTTTAAAGAATGGATGCTTTTTTCACAGGTGGCATGGATAATGGATCAATGCCAGATCTCGTGCCCGTCATGCCTGGCATGACCTAATACCCATTATTCATGAACCCAACATATGGCACAATCATACCATAGGTTTGCATTATGAAGGTCCATGCAGGCAATGGACCATGTTGTGTCATGTCTGGCATGACTAATTTGTGTCATACCTCAAATTGAGTTTGGGCCGGCTAGTCCACTTGACATCTCTAAGGAACTTCAGGTGGCACACGGAGGATCAAAGTGACACATAATGATATTTATCAGTAGAAACTATAACTAGTATTTTAGCAGAGTTGTAAAAAACAATAATAATAACCGATAAGAAAAAATCACAAGATATATTCTTTGTTTTATTTGGATGAATCATAATTTTCTGACATAATATGGAAAAAAAGTATCATAGCAGAGTTAGATGAAGGAAAAATATAATTTAGTATATTATTGTAAGAGGGTGGGTCATACCAGAGATAACTATTAGATATTATATCCAAAGAAGAGATCAAGAATTTTACACTATTAAAAAAGAAAGCTAATTATTTGAGCGATCCAAGGATCTTAATAGTGTTTACTCATCAAGACACATAAACTCACTAGAAAAGAGTATAAATAATTCTTCACTTAGAAAGTAGCAAATCATTCTCTTCTTTTTGGTATTACTATTTATTTTACTTGTACACCCACTATAGACTTATGGATTATTGATACATAATTTAACACTTATATTACTAGTAATCATATCTTACTCGCTATAACTTTTTTCTTGTTCAGAGAATTTTATTATAGCTAATATAAAATATTTGAATATCATTGGATGTAATAGTATTCAATTTTGATCATTATTACTTCTCAATATATTATTTATTCTTAATTTATATCTTGCTAGTTTATTCTTATGTGATATATTTTCAATAACTCAACTATAACTTTGTTTTAATTTCTATTGATATTTAATTGTAAGATTGAGAAAATTTGAGTGTGAGACATGTCAATTAGGAAAGCTTATCAAAACATCATTTCCTACATGTCGGTATGACTTGAGTAGAAAATTATTCGATATGATACATTCGAATATAAGGAGACCTAAGAGAAATACAACTATAAAAAATTAATATATCTGATCACTTTTGATAGTTTCTCAAAATATATATAAAAATATTTCTTCAAAATAAATCATTTGTTACTTATATTTTAAAATTTTTCATTAAATCATGGAAAATCAATTTCAATAAAAAATTAAAAAATTTAGGAATAATAATATATAATAAGAAATGTCAGAACAATTTATTATATATTATATGGATTATGGAACTATACATTAGACTTCATGTGTTTGCACACCTCTATAGAATGGGATTACTAAAAAAGGAATAGATATTTAATTGAGACTATTCAGATACTCTTGTTTAATAAGAGTATTCCAAAGCATCATTGGGGACTTGTAATTTTAACTATAAAATACTTCAGCAATCCAATTTTTTCTTCTATCATTTCTCATCAAATACCTTTTCAGATCATGTAAACTAGAGAGATTATTTAGCTTGCCAACTATAATTTTTGAATTCATTTATTTTATCATTGATCAATCTCCAAGATGAGACAAGTTGAGATAGTACAAGTATTTTTTACTTATACACACTTTGACATATATGATCTTGAGATACATTTTTCTTGCATATTAAAGCAGCCAAAAAGAATAAAAGTATTTTTTATTAGAAACTGATATACTTTTAAAGAGTGCAAGCATTGTTTTATTTACTATAACTCATTTTTCAACCAGCCTAGGAGGAATATCAATCCACATATTACATCATTATTCATTAATTTTCTTCCTCTTACATGTAGCACTACTTGAACCACCAATTAGGTGAGAAAATCACTTATTGAATATATCTAAGCATATTCATACTAAATATGATAATACACTCATTGATTCATCATATCTAACAAAAAATTCAAATTATGTTTATTCTAAGAAGAATAAGATTTCTAGGATAGGGAGATATCCTTAGGCCTAGATGACATAGTAATCAATTTGTTTTCACCAATACAAACTCATTTTTGGTTGGTAACAAGGATATTTGATCATCCATGAGTGCATAGACAAGATATGAGCATACCAAAGAGCCAAATTATCCCATAGATAGTCCCCATGATATTAACCTTTTGATCACTCCTGATAAAGGATAGAGAAATTGTACTTAGTACCCGATATCACAAATCTCATGATAATCACATCTTGTTACTTTTTTTGTTTATTTTATTGCTTCTTTGTAATATACTCAATATCTTATTCTAAGAAATTATCTTATCTATGATGATGACATGACATAAAGGAATATATATATGCGGTTCACTCTAATAAGACTTGAAAATCATAATCACAACATTTAAGAATATCTGGTGATGATTATATGTGAGTGTTCATTATGAAAATAAGTTCAGGTAGGATTTAGATGGACTACCAGCTTATTTTTTTTAGTAACCAAGAAGATATCAATACAAATTCTTATTTCTCTTGTAGTATCTAACTATTAGAAAATATATCAACTAAACAAAAGAATATAATTCTTCATGATAACCATGAGAAAGAGAGAGAGAGAGAGAGAGAGAGAGATACAATATATATATATATATATATATATATATATATATATATCATTTATCTGAGTTGAACATATAGTCAGATGAAATTTGTAAATTACGAAAGATATTATATGGGTTGAAGTAGTCACCAAGAGCTTACTTTGTAAGGTTTTTACAAGCAATAACTCATTTAAATTACATAGGTATGTCACTACTTTTTTTTATATTTCTAGAGGAAACTTTATAACAAGATAATTTTATTGATTATTTATGTGGATGATATTTTGATTATAATAGATGATAAATTGAAAATCATTCAACTCAATAAATACATTCAGGCATAGATTTAAATGAAAGATCTTATGAGAGTTAGATACTTTATTGGCATAAAGTTGATTTATTCTATTAGGAGCAACTTTTTATCATAGAAGAAAGAAATAATGTATATTCTTGTAGAGGTCAGTTTTTTGTGTTGTGCTATGATAGATACTTCTAGTTGGATGAGTATCAAGATTCAAGTTGGGCACCATTATGCTCTGAGTAAAAATCTACAATAGATTTTTGTATTTTTATTTGAGACAATCTTGTCTCAAATAAAAAAGAGTGACTATTGGGTGTATTGATTTTTTTTTGTATTTTTTAGAGGAATCACTTGTCTGGGACATGAATTATCAAGGAATATGTTGATGTAAGAGAGTCCTAGTGGCTCAATTCATTGTACTCACTGTAAGATCATAAGTCACACTAGAGAATTGTTGAATTTTATTTCTATAAAGGTTAACGAGAGCATTATGCAAATAGTCACATCATTGATAATAATATTTTATTTTCTATGTTATTCTAGGGTTCTCAAAGAGCCAATCTACTATGATGCTTACTAGGGTTCTCAAAGAGCCAATCTACTATGATGCTTACTAGAAGAAAAATATAAAATTCCTTTATAAAATAACAATAGATTATTATTTTCCTTTTAAGTATCATTGATTAGTTTACCCACACTCTCACTTTAGACTTCTATATTATCGACACAAGAACAAATAGTCACATCATTGATAATAATATTTTATTTTCTATGTTATTTTTTATTATAAAATATTATTGTCACCAATGAAAAATACTTGAAAATAATTGCCTATGATTCTATTTAACTTGAATATTTATTAATTTCATATATCATATTTATTTCTGATTGTTATATTATTTTATTCTTTGGGAGTTCCCTTTCCAGACAACTCTAATATGATTTTGTCTTTATTTGTTTTGAAGTTTATTTGCATGATCAATAGACTTTGAGATAGACTCTATGGGATTGAGCAAATAGAATTATGCTTTTTTTCAACGGTAAGATCACCTTTAGATATATGAATGTTTTGAACTTGTTACTCTTATATTATCAACTTGGATATCCATTATTGACTAAGTTTAGAACACTTTACATTAGTCTCAAGGTTAATTTTATCATATAGTATAAAGTATATCAATTAATAAAGTTTACCACAATTTATTATCCTACTTGTAGTCTAATTTGAATAGTGACTCATTAAATATGATGCACTAAGACATATTGGGACTTAATAAAGATACAATTAGAAAGGGATTTATGTATCTTATTGTCTTTATAGATAATTTTTCAATAAATACTTGGATATATATGTTTAATGATAGATCCTATATTTTTTTATTTTTCTTAATTCTCACAAAATGATAAAAACTAAATTTAATAAAAATATTAAAAATTAGAAGTAACAATGTATTAGAATATATGTCATACTAATTTAACATATATTTGTATTAATCATAAAATTATCAGACTTCATGTGCCGAACATCCTAACAAAATGAGATAATAAAAAGGAACAAATTTTATTTGATTTTGATCACTCAGATGCTCCTACTTGGAAAAAGTATTTCAAATATTTTTTTGAGATAAATGATTTTAGTCATAATATACCTCATCAATTAGATGTCCTTTTTTTTTGTTTTTTAATACAAATCCTTCTAAATCTTATAACTTGGAGAGAAGGTATTTAACTCATCTCTCTTAATTTTTTGATCTACTTATTTTGTCTTTGATCACTCAATAAGTTGGGATAAACTAGCATCTAGAGTCTTGAGTTGTGCTCTTCATGTATAATCTAGTACACTAAAAGGGTATGCATATTTCTTATCAAAGATTGATAAAAATTTAATTAAGTGTAAATGTTATTTTTTTTACTATGACTCATTTTTCAATGAGCATAGGAGAGTGTGAATCTAAATATTGCACAGTGATCCAATACTTTTTTTTTCTTACCTATAACATTGCCTTGATCATTAGTTGGAAGAGAGTCACCCATCAATCTCATTTGATCATGTTAATTTTGAGTATGATATCACTACTTTAGAGTTATGATACCAATAAACAAATTTAGTTTATTAAGTCTAGAGAAGTGAGTGTTTTTGAGTAGGGGGTCTAATTCATACCTATATGTAGTATTATAGGATTCATTATCAGTATAGTCTCATATTGAGTTGATAACTAAGATAGTTGATAACCTAGGACTTAGAGTTTATATGGGAAGAGAAAGACATGCCCAGCCTAATCGAACAAGAAATGAGTCTATCAAGGCATTAAAACAATTCTTCAGTCACTTTTTTTGATCTTGATCTTTTCATCACTCTTCAAAAGGGATATATGAGTTGTACTAAGTACCCTATTTTATATGTTTTGTCATATTTTTGTCATATTTCTTTTTTTTTGTCTTTTTTATTATTTCTCTTGATTGTACTAGTTTACCTTAATTTTATTATAAGCTATTATCTTTTCCATGATGTCGTTAGGCTATTATAGATGAAATGCATTTTATATACCTCTAATGAGACATGATAACTAAATCATGATTTTTTGGAAGGTCTATTATTGGTTGCATGTGAGTATTTACTGTTAAAACATGCACAAATGAAACTATTCATCTTCTTAAGCTGATACTTGTAGTGAGGAAATACACGTAGAAATTTGGTGTGTACAAATAGGACACTAACACTCTTGTGACTAAGATGACATTAGTACATATTATTATTTCTCTTTCATTTTATAGTTGGAGAATACAATAGTTAGGCATGAATAATATTTTTCTTCATGGTAATTTAAAAGAGATGTATATGGATCTACCATTAGGGTATAGAGTAGTGCAACCATGTATTGTTAGCAAATAATGAATGATATTGTATGGCTTGCATTAGTCATCTAGATCCTTGTAGCCAGATTTTCATAGGCAGTCACATCATTTGAGTTATACATATAACCTATTGATTCTTTTTTGTTCTTCTAAATGAGTCGTAATGACATAATAATTTTGTGAATTATCTATGTAGATAACATTATGATTATGAAAAATGATGAATTTGAAATTTCCTAATTGAAGTACTCTTAGACATAGTTTCAGATGAATACTTTTGTTAGGCTTAGATATTTTCTTTGTATAGATATATGACTTATTAGTTATTCTATGAGTGGTATAATCTTGTTATAGAGATGACATGCTCTTGATATTCTTATAAAAATTGGTCTTTTGGGTTATGCTCTCCAAATATTGTTGTTGATCTTGGTACTATTTTACTTCTAATGCGGTGTCTTTAGTTGACTCTATTATTTATTTAAAAATTATAAAGAATATTAACTATATGATTATTACCATATTATATTTAATATATATTTAGTAAAGTTAGTCATTTTCTAGATTCTTTTTGACATGTTTATCTTAGGCACTTGTGGTATGTGAAGAAGTTTCATGGACTTAATATCTATTTAAGGAATCATGGGCACTTTTGGTTAGTTAGGTATTACGAATTTATAATTCGAGTTGGACACTAGCATATGCCTAGAGAAGATCTACCACAAGAGTAAATTATTTTGTTGAAAGTAATCCTATCTTTTAGAAAAATAAAAGTCAGATAGTTGTTTCAAGATTAAGTGTAGAGGTAGAGTTTAGACAATGATGAAACTTACCTATGATATACTTTTAATGTGATATTTGCTTGAAAAGATTGGAAATTCATTATCTTCTCCAACTCTTTTTTACTATAATGATTAACATTGAGACATATAATTTCTATTCTATTATTTCAAGAACGGATGAAACACAACAGGATCAAACACATTGAGATGAACTATTTTTTTTTCTGACTGATTATTTAGGACGACACCATGACTATAATATATATTTTGACAACAAAATAACTAGTAGATATCTTCATGAATATCTTGAAGAGGTCTTATCTAACATTTCTTTCTTCTAAGCTAGATGTTGTAGATTTGTATTTATTAGCTTGATGAGAAGTATTGAGATTTTCAATTTTTCTTTTTTATGTATCGATGAGAGTGCTCTACTTGTGAGCAACTCTAATTATTTTGCTCTCTGTATATGAAGTTTTGTGTATATTAGTTAGTAGAGTAAATTAACTATAATTTTTTTATTTATGTTAAAGTTTTACATTAAAAAATTTCAATAATTTTAAAAAGAAATGCAACATGTGTTCATGTTTTTTTATTATATTACTTGCATATATATTGGCTATTGTTGTAGTCACTAGTCATCACTTGAGATCTATTGAATATGATAATATTTAATTTGGTCTCTTATTTCTTTAACTTATTTTATTTATCCATTATTATCCTATTAGTCATTTTTTTGGGTTGTTTATCTATAATATTTTAATTTTTATTTTATTTTTTCTTATATTAATGTTTATTTGTAAGATTTGAAGATTTTGAATTTGATTTTTTTTTTGTGATTGAGCATTATAGATTTTATATTTTTTCTTTCGTTGTAGTGTCTTTTACTAAATATTTGAGTGCGTTGGATTTATGCTTGTATATTCTCAACTTGGTCATCAATTATTGACCAATTAGAGAATCCTTAACTCAAGTTTAAAGGTTATTTCTACTCTAGAGTATGAGTTTTGTTCTCCTACCTACATGACTATTTTATATAAGGATTCAATTAATCTAACATACTCAAATGTATGAGGACCAAATAATTATGATGCATGAGAGTGATTGAAGTATTTTTGTTATTTTTATTAATGACCATTTTCATTTTACTTTTGTATTTCTTTTTTATCCTACATCATATATTTTTTATGTATTTTTGATATTTTATAAAAATATAAAAATTAAACTAATAAAAATATAAAAAAAATAAAATAGTGACAATATATTAGAATATATGTTAGATATTTCCAGCACTTATAATATACATTATTAGATTATATATCATATTTTCTATACCAATATATTTCCATTGAATGAGATTGTAAAAAGAAAAAAATAAACATCCATTTACGATTTCTCATACTCTCATTTTTAGTAGTAGTATTTTGAAATATTTTATGAGAGATATAGTATTAACTTTAATGTAACTCATCAATTGAATATTTTTTTCTATCTTTTTCCAGCATGTTCTCTTTAAGATCATATATCTAGAAGAGAGATTATTCAGCATGCTTCTTATAAATTTTTTATTTACTTGATTCATCTTCTATTTCATCTTAGGAGGAGATGAGTTAAAATCTAGGACCTTGATATATATATATATATTTCTTGAATATTTTACTACTAAAAAAAGTACAAGTGTTGTTCATTAAAGTCTACTAGGTTGTTAGTGAATTTTAATATAATATTTTTTGAGTAAGATTTATTTTTTATGGAGCATAAAAAGAGTGTGATTCTAGAAGGCTCACCTAGATTTATTATTTTTGCTTTCTCACATAGTCTTGCCTAGTTTGTTAGCTAGTAGAAAGAGTTATCTATCAGTTACATCTAAAGTTGATATACTATATGATGTCACTTATATAATGTCATCATAAATACCAATAAATATAAATCAAATTGATTCTTGAGAAAAAAAAATTTTTTAAGAAAAAAAATCTCTTAGTTTAAAATGAAATAATAGTCTATAACAAGAGGAGACATATGCTAGGTACATACCAGAGATGAGTCTATCAATGAACTATATGATTCTACATCTAGTCTCTTCGATATTAATCTTGCAATTGTCCTCTAGAAGGAACAAAAAAGATGTACTCAATATTTGATTTTACTAGTTTTGATATAGTTATCTCTTTTATTTTTTACTTTTTTTTATTTTATCTTTTGATGGTATTATAAACCCAAGTCTAATTATAAGATTTTATCTTATCTAGGATGATACTAGACTATTATAAAAAAGATATATGCTATTTATTTTAATGAGACTTGATAATTAGTATCATGACTTTTGAGGGTGTCTATTGTTGATTATAAGTGAGTATTCACTTTGAAGATATGCTCATATGAGATATAAGATCTTTTTAAGATGAGACTTATAGTGGAGCTTAACTTAGATAGTTGGTGTGAATTTTTATGATATTTTCTCTCTAGTGACCAAGATGGTCTTAGTACAAAAATTTATTTTCATGAGCAGCATTTCACAAATGAAGAATATATCAATTAAATGTGAATAATATAATTTTTTAGAGACTTTGATAAAAAGGTACATATGAAATCATTACCAAAGTTTTGAGTAACATAGTTAGATGTGTTTTATAAATTGTAAAAATATTGTATGACCTAAAATATACACATAGAGTTTGGGTTGTGAGATATTCATATATAGTTACATTGTTTGAAGATTATACTAGTGTTGTAGTTTATAACTTTGTTGTTTATAGTTTTTTAGTTTTTTATATTGTTTTACTTTATTGAACTATTGGAGTAACTAACATATGGGTTGTCCCAATTTAATTTATCTCTTATATAAAAGTTAGCTTTGTACACTTTTTATATGTAGTTTATTTAGTTTAGTATGTTATGTTTATTTATGTGGGCTTAAATTATATCATAATGAAAGCATAAACTATGAAATCTTGAGTTTAAACTTTTTCATCACACAATGTTTTCAACCTTTTTTCTTCAGGAGCATAATGACATTTTTATTGATTTTACTTACCTAGCCATGTTAATTAGTTGCTGATGGTATTACTTTATAATATGCATACAAAAGGTATTCGTTTAGACCACTTTGCTACTTTTCTTAATCTTGTTATTTACTTCATATACTTCTACTGTAGTTTTGCTATATAACTTCAGTATGATTTTTTTTTTCTTTTTCAAATTTTTTTTCTTTTTCAGATTCTTTTTTTACTGTCAATTTAATTAATTTTCATAGGTAATTTAAAAGGTTGTACAAATGTTATATCTACTATGAATAATTATAATCATGATTCAAGCATGATAAGATATACACAATTTAAGAAGCTATTACTACCAATAAATGATGATTGCAATATTTTGCACTCTGTGTCTTTTGTGATTAGAATTGCAAGTGTAGTTTAGAACATTGTTATCGGTAATATTTGTTTATATTTTCTTATTTTTAATTTTCCAAAACTAGCATGTTTGGACCACTATTTCTAAAAATTTCTATGGTAATTTTGTTCAATAAAAATGTATTACACAAAACATTGTCATGAAGCCTATTACAATTTTAAAATATTCTAGAACCCGTGTTTTCTTGTCAAAATTTCGTTAATAATGTCTGAATGTTTAAAAGTACTAATTAGAATATGAATATTACAATTTGAATGCGAAAAATACATAAAAAACTTAAAAAATAACCACATTTTAATAAAAGATAATTTAACTTAAAATTCTTACAACTCTTTGCATTAAACAACTACTTTGAAGTCCTTATGTATTAAACAACCATTTCATTGAAATGATGAGGCCATGATAGTCCATTTAGTAGGAATAGAATCATGATTAAATTGAGGTTGTTGCATTCTTTGCTCAACAAGTGGTATACCTTCAATGACATCTGTCATAAATGATTATGAGTGATTTATATGGGAAATATTTTAGCTTCAATGATAATATTATTTAATATCTAGCTTCTTGTTTTCTGAATCAAGACTTATTTTTTAAGAAGTAGTGTGAGGTTCAAAATTATAAGAAATTAATCGTACACCCTCATTTTCTTCCATTATAATAGGGACTACAATCTCTTGTTATATGGAAAGAGTTGTATCAAAGAAACTTATAGATTTAAGCATTTTCATAGCTAGCTTTTGAGTAGTATGTGATATATCTTTGATTTATATTTTAATATATTCACCATGAGATATTTTGATGTTATTTTCTTTCATACTAGATGACATAATATAATCTATAAAAGAAAAAAATTTACACCAAATGATACTTTCTTATATCATTTAAAAAAAATTAAAACATTATGATAAATAGTGAATTATATTTTATATCCAACATTAGTATAAATCTTATTTAAAGGTGGCAAGGGGACCGGGCGGCCAGGGCATGACCCAAGGCATGACCCGACTGAGCTGTGCCTTGCCCATATGGCACAATCCACAACTATGCCTGGAACTAGGTCGTGTTGGCTTGAGACACTACTTGTGCCATGTTCAACCAGAAGATGTCAGGCCTCATGTCAGGCTAGGCACGACCTGCTGCCTGGCCCATAGGCATGGTCTACCCACATAGTAAGCTACTATGCCCTAGAACTCAAACTAGGTTTCGAGTGTGGTCTGACCTACCTACTTTTTTTTAAAAAAATATTATTTTATTCAAAAAAAGGCCACCTCACTTTTTACACATGTTGATGATTTTTAATAAATCGACCGCGTGGTTGGTTGAGGGCATCCACATGGCACAATCAAGGCGCAGGTCGATGTGCCATGTGTGGCTCACACCTCCATCCCCCCTAAGGACAATTGCCCAAACCAAATCCAAACACTTGAACTGAACCAACCAGAATGCCAAATATTTTGGAACATATGTTTGGCCATCTGGCTAAAGGTCCAAAAAAATAAAATAAAAAATAAAAATTTTATGCATCTAGACCATTGGATGCACTTCTAATATACAGGGAAGAAAACCTAATAGTTGTCAAATTTCTGCCATATTTAATTATTTAAAAAAATTCAAAAAATAAAAAAAAATATTTTTAAAAATTATATATATATAAAATATTTCACTCTCTTGTCTCTCAATCTCACTCTCACACTCTCACTCTCCTCTTTATCTCTATTCTTTCTCTCTCTCTCTCTCTCTCTCTCATCTTGTCTATATATCTCTTTCCTCAGTTTGGATTGGCTTTTGCTTTGGGTTTGCTCTCGGTTGTGGTGCGGTGCGGTGCGGTGCAGGTATATAATTGATAAACTAAAAAATAAAAAATGACAAATAATAAATTTAATGATAACAAGATTAATATTAATATAGACATAGATAATATTAATAATTATAACCCTGCAAAAAGGTTAGAGGATGTATAAATCATATTTTTTCTCATGGTCTCGAGTCATACTCAGATATCTAACAAATAAAAAACTAGAATAACATCTGTAGTATAGGCTCATTTTAATATAGTACAAAATAATAAATGCTTGAAGTGTCGAAGAATTGGTACAATACAAGTATTATAAGAAAATATATATATTTAGGAGTGCATGTGTGATTGGGTACCTAAACACATATACCAATCATTGCACCAAAAAACATGGTACATAATAAATTAGGGAAATCAAACTAAGTAGTGGGGTCTTTGAGGCTAGATCTAGTTTAGCTTCTATGTTAACCCCCTTCATATACCATAATGAGTTAGGGAGGGAAGGCATGGTCAAATTGATCACCATGATAGGTCTTGCATTTATATTTCATAGGATCCAAGGGTTGTCTATATCATATATACCTATTTTAAGTATGCATATCATAGGATTCATAAGTCCACATGTTGGAACAACATTCTAAAATATTATAAGTTAGAAAAATAAATAGTAATTAATGATTTTATAGAATATAGTGACATAGTGTCCATGACATCCGATATCTAGACTAATCATAATGATACATCTTTTTCATGCTTCACCGCCCACTATCTAGATTCTAAATGAATACTAAATAAAAATATATTAGGATTTTTAAAGATTCTTCATACTCATTATGGTCTGACCATATATGAGTGCATGATGATAATATTTAGAGAATATAATATTCAAAATAAAATATATAGTATCACATTTGAAAACACATCTAACAATGGAGTAGCTATTAAATAAGTTTATTAGGACCATTAAAGATAAGCTATTAAAAAAGATTTTTTATGTTAGATATATGTGACATATCATTAAGCTGATAGTACAAGTGGGGATTAAGGATGTTTACTCAACTTTTAAAAAAAATACACTGATTATTGATGAACATGTGATATCCAATATCTTTGGATATTGGATACAATAATTTTTATTTATGAAATTTATTTGGATGCCTAGTAGACAACATGTGATATCAAACATCTCAATAATAAGAGTGAAAAACTTATTATTGATGACACTGATTAAGATACAAGAATTTTATTTATGAAATTTCTAAAGATTTTATTATTGACATGATGAACATGTGCTCGTTAGTTTATAATCCCACCTTTTGCATTTCATTCAGGTGAATATGCAATATTAGTAACATGTTTAGCAATTTTAGGGATGACTCGACATTTACTGACTTGGATTTTGAGATAGAAACCAAGCACTTAATGTAGTAGTCCATCATTCCATTTATTTATTGTCTAGCTACCTTGATGGACCATAGAGTTAAGGTTAAATGGGTAGAGAATATTTTGATAAAGTTATTTATATATCCTCGTGCATGAACCAAAAACACCAACTTGAAGGATTCATTCATGATGATTTGACTAAGTTATTTACTTACTATGACATTATGTGTGGAAGTAGTTGTAGCCAGACTCTAGGCACATACATGGACACCATATTCATATATGATGACTTTTCCATTAAGGTAGCGAGGGGGATACAATTGAGTGGACCATTGAATAGGAGTGAGCTATATTGGTACATAAATACTAATTACTACTTAATCCTATCATATAATAATAATAATAACCTTGATATTTTATAATGGTATAAATTATATGAGTCCACTTATCTTCTATTGTCAAAGATGGTGTGGGATCTACGGACTCCATTCATGTTGAGCACATCTGAGTATACTTTCTCTATTGTAGTCAATGTGATTTTTGGAAAGGAGATCAAGACTAATGCCAAATATTATTGAGACACATGCTTGCTTGAAGGATTGGTAGGATTCAAGGTTAGATATCCAGGATAGTGCTGGAGCAATAGCAGAGGAGTTGTTAGTAGATGATGACTTGTGAGACTTTGAGGTTGAGACCAGTGCTAGTGATACTATCAGATGCTTTCATGATGATAGTCAGTTGCATACTTATACTGATTGGCATTAAGATTTACCTTGCATAATTATGATTGCCGATTTTTATTTTTTGTCATTGTTGTGACATTGTGTTATTTTTTTTGGATTGGATAATGATTAATAGATGCGTTTATTTGACATTGTGTTATTTTTTTAAGTATTAAACTTTTTTATTTGTGTTAATAAATTTATTTTTTTGGTGATTTTTTTCAAATAAATAAATAATGTAATGTTTTAACTTATAATGGTTAACTTAAATTTGAAATATGTAAAAAATGAATTTAAATCATCAATCCAAAACTAGTGAGGATGAGTCATCAAACGAGTCGATACATTGAGTCAGTCTTGGATTATCAGTGATCAAGATTGCTGATCGAACTAGTCGACCTAGTCAGCTAGTCCTAGGCTCCTAGCTAGGCTAGCATATCTATGCCCGAACCAACCTGGCATGGCTCAACATGGCGAGGCATGACCCAACCCAATGTTTATATATGTTTTTTCTTATTCCTTTTGTTCTTTTTGTTCTTTTTGTTCTTTTTATTCTTTTTGTTCTTTTTGTTTTTTTTGTTCTTTTTGTTCTTTTTGTTCTTTTTGTTCTTTTTGTTCTTTTTGTTCTTTTGTTCTTTTTGTTCTTTTTTTATAAAAGTTTATGCTTTTTTTATTTTAAGGGTTGGACACTTGGGTTGTGTTTCAATACATATTCTGGTTGAAATATGATTTTATTTTTGATATGGCTCTTCTAGTTGATTCAACTATTTATAGAAGAATTATACAAAAAACTAATTATTTGATTATTAATAAATCAGATATTACATATGTAGTCACTATAATTAGTTGTTTCCTATATTCTTCTTAGTAGATTCACTTAGAAGTAATTCATTGCATACTATGGTACCTGAAGAAATTTCAAGAACTTCGAATTTTTTTCAAAGATCATAAGTACCTGTAGTTAGTTAGATATTCATGTTATAGTTGGGTATGAGTTTGTATGAGAGACTATCTAATATATGTTTTTGTGTTTTTTATGAATCTAATATTATCTCTTATAAAAGTATGAGGTAATCAATTGTTTTGAAATCAATTCAAAAGTAGAATTCATGGGAATGATGATAATCATATGCGGATATTTGAATTTGGTATCTACATGAGACATTAGAGATTCAATTTTTACTCTTATAATTCTTTTATGTGATATTTCTATTGCAAGATATATAACTTCTTATCATCAATGAGAAGCTAAATGATTGAACTATAAATATAGCTTACATTCATACATTAGAGTAACCAATAGAGATATTTATGAAGACCTTAAAGTTGCCTCCACTTATTTTTTTCTAAGCTTTATGTTTTACACTTTTATGCATCAACTTGAAGGGGAGAAGGTGTTGTAATTTATAGTTTTATATATTTTGTTCTTTTTTTTTATTTTATTTTCATCTATATTTTGATGAGAACGCTCAATCTAAGAATGTTATGATTTTTTCATAGTATCAAAATTAATTATATGTGATATGGTCTCAGAAGTTCATTGGATGAATGATTTTGCTCAATGGAGATTCGCAACTATGTGTGCTATATAAGTAGTAAAAATGACATAAATTTAGAGATTGATTTCATAAAAATTACGTGAGGAGTTTGAACAACCAACAAAGTTAAAAACTATTTGAGTTGAATAGATAAATTTGAGTTTAGTAAAATATAATTAGCTTTATGATAGATTTTCTTCTTAATGTATGATAAAACATTTATATTATTGAGACAATATTACGTTTGATTGTTAGATGAAAGATAATAAATACTGAATTGACTTGATGTCCTCTTGGTATTAAGGTGGTTATCAACCTTTGACAATCACTATTAAAGATGCGTCTCTCATAGTTGTGCTTGATAACTATTTTGAGTATACATTTTTATTCTTCGATCTCTATTATCATAAAACATTTGAAGTGATGTAATAATAATGAGGTTTGTATTTTAAGCTTTTATAAGAAACATACTCATGATAATTAATATATGTCTTCTTATTAATTTTACTTATTATTATTATACAAGAGAAAGTGACTTGTAGGGATGTCATCACCTTACGAAATATGTCTACTCCTTGTCTTGTTACATACCTGTCATAGTAGTACATCACAACTAACATATGAATATTAAACTATGGTGAAACTCATAGATTAAAAAATCTGACTTAATACATACATTATCTTAAGCTTATTTTTTTAGAATAAGCAATATATATTGGTTATAATATATTTGCACTTTCAACTTCGTGAGCAGCATACTTATATTAATTAAACTTTTTTAATTTAGGGGTTTTACACAAGTTCATCTCATGAGATAAGAGTAGAAGAGATGTGACTTCTTTTTGGTGGAATCTCTTGGGTGTGTCCATTGACTTACTCATCATTATCTATCATGGTCAAACTGCATAAATATATATTAGAGGTGAAATCCTAAAATGATATTTTAAATAATAGCCACATCCATCAATATTTCAAATATAATAGTACCACAAATAAAATACTATATAATCATAATCACCATACCTAAATACAATAAATTAATCCTAGATCATTATTTAGCATGACATTGATAAAATAATTAATGCAATATATTTTGGAGTTCATCTTGTTGAATCGAGGATTCTTAATGATATTTGGCATGATGATATAATTTTGTTTAATCCTATTCATTATTGATTTTTGTTTGTGTTTGTTTTGAATTTGTCCCTAAGTAGGGATTCAAATTTGTCCTGCCTAGAGTTTTGCATGCTCTTGGCCTTAAATTTTGAATTCTTCTATTCTCGTTAGCAAAAACCATAAGTTTCCCTTTATACACCAGGATTACATTGAGTTGTACAATATTTTAAGCTAGAAGTCATGACTTTAAGTTAATGTTGTGACTTTGTTTTTTCTATGAATCTCTTCTAGAATGTAAACATTATAATGTAAAGGAATGATGCAATTGTAATAATTATTTTCTAGAATTTAAAATCACAATAAAAAAAATTCAATGATCGAGGTAATTGCTTCCTAGAACTAGTAGTCTTGGGGGCAAGAATGCAATGACCAATGAACAATCTCTATGAAGTGTAAAGTTTTGGTAGTAAGAATACAATGACAGAGATATTTTGTCTCTAAAATACAAAGTCGTAGTTGCAAGAATGACTATGACTAAAGAATTTATTCTCTATGGTAAAAAGTCATAGTAGAAAAAGTTTTCCGCGACTAAAATTCACTTGATGTTATGTGATATTGGCTTTGTATTGAATAAGTCATTGTGCTAGAAAATTTCATGACTTCAAGTACCAATGTGACACTTAGTTGCCATGACATGAAAATAAATTATCAGCCAAAATTTTGTTTTAGGTTTAATGAGTTGTGATTCTAAGAAAATGGCAATGTAATGAGAAGTTAATTGTACAATGAAAAGATTGTTATAACTAGGTAGTAGAATTGTGAAATGCAAAGATAATCACAACTTATTTTGTAGAGTTGTGGTCAGGAAAGGCTACCATGACTACTAAATAGATTTGTGCTAGTGTAACTAAGTCATGATATTAGAAATATCAATATTTTTTATTTTCTTTTTAGCTCTCCAAATTAGTTTTCCATCAAGCCCTCAAATCATACTTAAATTACATTTGATTTTGCAATTATTCATTCATTTCCATCAAAATTATCATTTAGTAAATTTTTTTCATTATAAGATTAATTTTAGTACAAATACATCATCACAATATTATCAAACAACCCAAAAAATTAGTATATTGAGTGTCAAATAAACTTTCACATTAAAGTATTGCTCATCCTCGTACAAAGAATTTCCATCTCTTTTGAAACTTATCATGAACAATAATAAGAACACAATACAACATTAAAAAATACATAATGTATTAAAGTGAAAAAGAAGGTAGAAAGAATTATTGACCCTTGGCATCAAGATCCTTCAAAAAGAATTATCTTTGAATGGCTGAAATATGGGTATGGTCATTGAAGGTTTCTCATCATCCCTTTTGTTTCTATTTGCTTAATTTATCATCTTTAAAATCATATTGCATAACACATCTTGCTTTTTTTTTATTTAGCTGAGTGAATCTTTAAAAGAGTCCCATGCAAAGTACATATATTTCTAATTCTCATTGTACTTCTCCAAGTCATTGATTCACTATTTCTCTCTATGATTCACATTACCATATATGTCAACATATTTTTCCTATATCATCTTTTTCCACTCATTGACAAATAGACTCAAAGATGTTGATGTGCATCAATACTCTCAATCACTCCAATTTTACTTTTTTCATCATTTTTTTTCAAAATCTTTATAATCTATTCCACAAACTTGTCTTGTGCCATCACAAATAAGTACTCATTCTTATTAACATGATCTCACACAATACATGGTATTGCTTTGTTTTTTGCATTGTTTTTCTCTTCCTTTCTCTTTACATAATCTGTTCACTCGTTATTTCTTTTTCTTAAATTCTACCACTAAAGAACTACCCATCGATATTAGCTCTACTTTCAATCATAACTCTCTATCATCATCCTCCAATATCATTATCTTCAAAAGAAAACTTCATCAAATCTTTCTTTATTTCTTTTCATTGCCTCAATTGTCTTTAGAAAAGACTGACACTTTGGGCCTCATTTTGGTTGATTTTTCTTCTTCAAAAATGGGTTTTGATTTTATCTTTATGCTCTCTCTTCATGCACACCAATATCATGGGAGACATTCGTAGATTCATTTTGTCTCGGTCTTCAATAGTTGTGACTCTTTCGGTTAGGCATAATATCATAATCAAAGAGGAGTAAACGATGTGACTTGAAAATTGTCCTTCTTGAAAATTAAGGTGAACTTCTCCAAAGATATTGTAATCAATCACTAGGGTAAAAAGAATGATCACCCTTTCCAACATGATGATAGATATGTGGAGAGTTAGTTGCAAAAAAGAACTTAAGAAGCATAACCAATGTACCAAGCCTTGTTTTTTTTAATGAGTTTTTTTCTTACTAAATGTCCATAGGTATACTCTTTGATGAAACAATCCAACTAGCCTTGCCAATAGTCAATATATTGATAATTTCCTTATAGTTTGGTTGTATTCTTAAAGTTGTAAAGGCTGTACCATATACAAACTCATGCGATCCATTATAATATTAATAAATTATTTATCAAAATCCATTTTAACTCATATATATAGCACTTCTTATCTTTCATATCTCCGAGATTGAAATAAAACTTCTTCATGATCATCACATTGCCAATGGAGTGTAAAATTTATCTTATTTCCTATTTTGTATCGTCTGCTAGAAAGGTGAGATGAATTGCTCACTATTCGATACTCAAAATATTGGATAAATTATATTATTTAGATGTGTTTGCATGCATATTAGTCTATATTGAAAAGATTTTACTAAATTTTCATGTTGAGCTAATTTGATGAATATTAATTAAATCATAATAAATTTTGATCAAATTGATAGACTCAGTTGAGCAAAGACTTATAGAAAAGAGAAATAATAGACAGTCATGGTGATTCTACTATTATGATTTATGCATATCTTTCATATTAATCTTAAGTAGTTGTAGTATTGTTTCATGGTTTTAGCTCTATCAAAACACTTATAGTATTATTTGTACTTCACGACTCTATTATCGAGTTACACGCTCATTTTATTGTATAACAATATGATCGTGACCATTATATTTTTCTAGAGTCATGGGTGTACTAGATCTAAATCACTGAAAAACCATGTTATTATTTTCATGCTGTGGTAGTCAAAAACCTCAATGATATAGGTATTCATGGTACCTTTTAGAGCTGTGACTTGATTAAGATAAAGTCAAAATATCAAGAGATGTGTGTTTTGGTCCCATTTCTACCTTGATTTTCTATTATAAAGATTAATTACTCTGTCATGAAAATTCTAACATTGTGACATTTCATTCAAAAAGTCAAGACTATAACTATGGGTAATTCTCAGCACCATGACTATATATTACATAAACTTTATTTCAAATGACAATTACAGTGCCATTGTACTTTGCTAACAAAGCCACAAACAAAGGCACAACAAATTCCCAACACTACAATTTTTGTGTAACAAAGAGTTTTTCTCAATCATGGCAATTCCAATGTCATGATATTTTGTTCACAAATTCAACATAAAAGTCATGATTATTTCCAATGTTGTGATTTTCTAGAGAGTTTAAGCATCTATAGAGAAGATTGTATTTAAGTTACAGAGAGTTTTATTGAGAGTTTAAACATCAGTCATGATAATTCTTTTTACCATGATATGTGTACTCTAGAGGACATCTGAATAGATGACAAAGTTTCATTCTCAACTCTATGTCATGATTTCCAATTTAAAATATTACATAGATCCTCGATGTACAAAAGCTACACTTAGAAAATAAATAAAAAGGAGAGAGAGAGAAGATAAAACTACTCACACAATCCATAGGTGATAGATCATCAAAACGACAACCTAGAATCTACAAGATGTCATTCAATACAATTTGAGTGATTTTATCACTAATGTCTAGCTAAATTCAATTCTAGGATTGATAATGTATTTGTGTTATGATGAATATTTAAATTTATCAGTTTATGTTTGTGTTAATACTATGTTTGTATTAATAGATATGGATGTTATTTATAATCAGAAATTAAGATTTTCCTTAATATGTTGGTTTATCTGTGTTGACCATGACTGTCGATAACAAGTAAGCCATGGGATATACTCATGTTGTTTGAATTAAACAAAGTGATAGTTTTTCTAATTTTAACTTGCATGATAAACAAATATCTAAAAATTTCAAATTAAGATATGCTAATCATTGCAAGTATGATGCTCATGAAGTTGAAAATACAAACATATTAAAAATTAAGCTATTATGTACTATCTAGAAGAACTAACCTTAGAGTAATGTAAAAGTTAAATTAAAAGTTTTACATGGGCTTTTTACCATAGTGTGAGAGTCATGTGTCGGCCTTGGTGAACAATTACTATGTCATGATACACATAAGTGGGGGATACTCATATGGTGCTGACAACCATGTGAAAACTTTTGACTTGTATGATTTCTATAAGTTAAATTCATGAGAAAATATATATATTTAATTATCTTGAGTATGATGCTTATAAGATTATAGGTGAAAATAAAATTAGTATCATATTATCTCAAGTCATTGAAATAATTAGATAGTGGTGAATAGAATTACATACTCAAAGTAATTGTTAAGTGCAATTGATGTATTACCTAAAAAAAGTAGATATGATAATGACTTTTCTATATAATGACATACCGCTTCAATATTAAAGTACCAAATGCATAACTATGAGGATCATCCTTGGTAGTGATAGTCTACTGGATGATATTCATCTTCTATGCCAAGAGAACATGCATATATTTTCATTATAATTTATTTTTTATTAAATAACCAAACATGATATTTAACAAAACATCAAGAAACATAATTAATAATAAATATGTGTGCAAACCCAAGAGTTTGAGTATATTTATTATGACAAAGTATATCTTTTCAATTCGTTCAACTGTTAATCTAATGTAAATTGATGGAATTATTAAAATAATCCTCATGGGATTAATATCTAGACTTACGTGAATTTTATTACTTATATGATCTATATATTTGTGGAGCTATATTGGATGAGAGATTCATGTTCATCCAAGTTGAGTGATCGTGTGATTTAACTATGAGTTTTGACACCCTAGCAAAGTCATAATACTTAACCATAAAGCATTTCTTAGTTAAGATAAGAGTCATTAATCTACTCTTTTTTATCAAAAATATTGGTTTAGGTACCATTAACTATGAGTTAAGATAATAGCCACCTACCTAGACCTCTCTTAGTGTCTTTTTCAGCATCTCTCTCTACATCACTTTACACATCCCTCTATGTGTCTCTTTTTATGTCGTTCTCTACATTTCTCTCTGCATCTCTCTCTGCATCTCTCTCCATGTCTCTCTTCATGATTCTCTCCATGTCTCTCTCTGCATCTATCTCTCCATCTCTCTCTACATTTATCTCACCATCTCTCTCTACGTCTCTCTATGCTTTTCTTTCTAAATCACTCTCTACATCTTTCTCTAGGTTTCTTTTTGCATCTCTTTCGGTGTCTCTCTTTCTATCTCTCTCCACATCTCTCTTCATATTTCTCTGTGCATATCTCTCAGATTTTCTCTCCACGTCTCTCTCTGCATCTCTCACATTGTCTTTGCCTCTCTCTACCTCTCTCTCCCTCTCCACCTCATTTCCAACCTATCTCACCAACTTTCTCACCTCCTATCTCTCTCTTTGCCTCTCTCTACTTATCTTCTTTTGTCTTCACCTCTCTATGCTTATCTTGTTTTTTCTTCACATCTCTCCACCTCTCTCTCCCTCTCTTCACATCTCTCTGCCTCTTGCTCTTCCTTTCACTTCACATCTCTTTCCACCTTTCTCTCTCTCTCTCTCTCTCTCTCTCTCTCTGTCCACATCTCTCTCCACCTCTCTCTTTGACCATCTATGCTTCTCTCTTTGGCTCTCTCCACCTCTTTCTTCAGCTCTCTCCACCTCTTTCTTCAGCTCTCTCCACCTCTTTCTTTGGTTTTCTCCACATCTCTCTTCGGCTCACTCCACATTTCTCTCCTTCTCTGTCTACCTATCTATCTACCTCTCTCATTGCCTCTCTCTCTCTACCTCTCTCCTCCTCTCTCTTTCTCTCTACCTCTCTCCTCCTCTCTCTTTCTCTCTGCATCTTTCTCTATCTCACTCTCCATCTCTCTTTTCCTCTCTGTCTATCCAGCCATCTCTCTTCCTCTTCGTCTCTCTCTCTCTCTCTCTCCATTTCTTTCCATCTCTCTCTCTGGCTCTCTCTCTACCTCACTCCACCTCACTATGCCTCATTCAGCCTATCTTCACTTTCTCTTAGTCTCTCTCTCAGCCTCTCTCTACACCTCTCTCTCTCTCTCTCTAACTCTATCATCCTTTCTATGCCTATCTCTATATCATTCTTTCTATGCATTTCACTTCACCTCTCTCTCTACCTCTTTATGCCTCTATCTCCACCTCTCTCTCCTCCACTCTCCACCTCTCTCTCCTCCACTCTTCACCTCTCTCTAACTATATATCGACCTCAATCTTCACCACTATCTCTACCTCACTCTTTGCATGTCTTTCTACCTCTCTTCACCTCTCTTTTTGCCACTATCTCTATCGCTCTATCTATCTCACTCTCCATCTCCCTCTCCATCTTTCTCTCCGTCTCCCTCTCCATCTTCTTCCTTCTGTCTCTGTCTCCATATCATTCTTCTTCTTCATCTTTCATTTTGTCTCCCTCTTCATCTCCCTTTCCATCTTTCTCTCTATCTCCCTCTCCATCTTTTTTTCCATCTCTCATTTCGTGTCTCATTCTTCCTCTCGCTATGCCTCTCTCCACTTCTTTCTCCACCTCTCAGCCCACCTTTTTCTCCACCTCTTTATGTCTATCTCTTTGCCTCTCATCATCTCTCTCCCCATCATTTTCTTCGGCTCTCTTTTCATCTCTCTCTCTCTCTCTCTATGTATCTATCTCTCTCTTTGTCTCTCACTTAGTCTTTCTCTATGGTTCTTTCTTTCGCTATCTCCACCTCTATCTTTGACTCTCTTTAGATCTCTCTGCCTCTCTCTACCTCTATCTCTAGCCCTCTCTTCCTCTCCCTGCTTCTCTTCCCACCCATTTATATCCACCTCTCACTCTCTCTCTATCTACCTTTCTCATTGTTATCTCTCATCCTCTCTCTTAGCCTCTCTCTCTCCATCTTGCTCAACCTCTCTCTTTGGCTCTTTCTCCGCCTCTCTCTCGGTGTGTCACTTTGCATATCAGACTGTATGTTGATTTGCATCTCTCTCTACATCTTTCTTTATGACTTTTTTCTCATCTCTCTCTAGTTCTTTACATGTTTTCTCCAAGTCTCTCTGCATCTCTTTTCATCCCTCTTCCTGTCTCCCTCTTCATCTCTCTTTCTATGTATTGCTCTGCCTCTCATTCTGCCCCTTTCTCCACCTCTCTCTTTGCCATTCTCTCAACCTCTCACTCTGCCTCTCCGCCTCTCTCATCCTCTCTCTTGACCTTTCTCTCTACCTCTATGTGCTTCTATCTTCCCCTCTCTCTCACTATATCAAAGTCTCTACATGTGTGTCTTTTTCTCAGGCTTTCTATGGCTATATATATATATATATATCTTCATTTATCTCTTGGTGTTTCTATGTTGCTCTTTCTAAGGCTCTCTTTGCCTCTATCTCTGGCTCTCTATTTTCCTTTTTTTCTCCCTCTTTTGATCCACCTCTCTACCTATCTTTTTGCCTCTCTCTTAGTCTCTCTCTTTCCACCTCACTCTTTACCTCTCTCCACCTCTCTCTACATATTTTTCCACCTCACTCTCAGCCTTTCTCTCTAAATGTCACTCTGCATCTCACTATAAATGTTGCTCTACAGCTTTCTCTGGCTAGTTGCTCTGCATCTCTCTTAACATGTTGCTCTACATCTCTCTTATCATGTTGCTTTGCATCTTTCTTTACATCTTTCTCAATGTCTATCTTTGTGCCTCTCTTTCCATGCCTCCATGTGTCTCTCTCTGCATCTCTTTCTATGTCATTCTCTGCATCTCTCCATGTCACTCTCTATGTCTTTCCACATCTCTTTTTGCATCTCTCAACATCATTACACATTTCTTCGTGTCTATCCCCACAACTCTCTCCTTGTCTCTCTTTGCATCTCTCTTTGCATTCTTCTCTGTCTTTCCCTATGTCTCTCGCTGTCTTTCTCTACATCTCTCCTTGTCTCTATCTACATCACTCTTTTCATCTCTCTATGAATCTCTCTTCCCATCTCTGTCTACTTCTCTCTCTACCTCTCTTTCTCTACTAGTCTCTCCACCTCTATCTCTGCTTGTCTCTCCATTTCTCTCTCCGCCTCTCTGTTTGCCCCTCTCTCTAACCCTCTCTACCCCTCTCAACGGCCCTCTCTTTGCCTTTCTATCTTCCTTTCTATCTCTGCCTCTCTTACAATTTCTCTCCACTTCTCTCTCTCTCTAAGCCGTTCTCTCCTTCTCTCTCTAACAGGCTCTATCTCTACTAAGCTCTCCTCCACCTTCTCTTTATACATCTCTCTTCTTTTTTCTCTCTGCCTTTCTATTTTCTACTCTTCACCTCTCTTCGCCTCTTTTGGTCTATCTCTATGGCTATCTCCATGTCTCTCTGTATCTCTCTACCTCTCCATCTCTCATCATCTCTTTTTGTGTCTCTCTCCCCATTTATCTCCATCTCTCTCCATCTCTATCTACATCTTTTTCTTCATCTCTCTCTTTATTTTTCTACAACTCTCTCTCTCTCTCTCCATCTCTCTATCCTCCTCTTCATCTTCCTCTCTATCTTTCTTTCTGCATCCCTCTTTGTCTCCCTCACCATTTCTCTCTCCATTATTTTCTCCATCTTTATTTCTATCTCCCTTTCTATCTCTATCTCTCTCTCTTTCTCTGTCTTTATTTTCTATTTCCCTCTTCATCTCTCTCTCTGTCTCCCTCTCTGGCTTTCTCTCTCTCTCTGACTCTATGCTTCTATCTCTACCTCTCTCTATCCCTCTCTAACTCTCTCTACCTTTTTCTTCCTCTTTCTCCACATCTCTCCACTATTTTCTCCACCTCGCTCTACCCCTCTCTCTACCTTTCTCTCTGCTACTTTCTCCACCTCTCTATACCTCTCTCCCCACCTTTCTCTACCTCTCTCTATCTACCTCTCTCTTTGCCTTTTTTTCTGCCTTTCTATCTATCCCTCTCTTTCCTTTCTCTCTACAGCTCTTTCCACAACTTACTCTAGTTTTATTTGCCTCTCTCTTTCAACCTCTCACTCTCTCCATCTCTCTTTTTTCCTCTCTTTGTCTCTCTCTCCACATCTCTCTGCCTCTCTACCACTCTTTATCTCTCTCTCAACCTCTCTCTCTCTCTCTCTCCATTTCTCTCTATCTCTCACTATTTCTCCATCTCTCTCTTTCTCCATCTCCCTCCCCACATATATATATATATATATATCGATATATTTCCATCTCTCTCTATCTCTCCATCTCTCTCTCATTCTCTCTATCTCTATCTCCCAATCTATTTCTATTTCTCCATCTCTCTCTCTCTCACAATCTCTCTCTCTCTCCATCTCTTTCTATTTCTTTCTCTCCTCCTCCCCATCTCACAAACTCACTCTCTCTATCTTTCCATCTCTCTGTCTCTCTCCATCTCTCTCTCTCTCTACATCTTTCTATTTCTCTCTCTCTCTCTCTATATATATCTACCTATCTTTCTCAATCTCTCTTTCTATATCTATCTACTTATCTTTCTCTATCTCTCTTTCTATATCTATCTACTTATCTTTCTCTATCTCTTTCTCTCCATCACTCACTCTCTCTCCCTCCCTCCCTCTCTCTCTCTCTCTCTCCCCCCCCTCTCTCTCTCTCTATCTCTTTCTCCATCTCTCTCTCTCTCCATCTCTTTTTGCCTCTCTTTCCATCTCTCTCTTTGTCTCTCTCTCTACACCTCTCTCCACCTCTCTTTCTCTCTCTACCTCTCTCTATCTCTCTCTTCTTTCTCTATCTCTATCTCTCTCTTTCTTCATCCTTCTCACAATCACTCTCTCTCTCCATTACTCTTTATATCTCCTCCAAATTTTTTTCCATCTCTCTCTCTCTTAGTCTTTTTCACTTCTCTCTGCATCTCTCTCTACATCTCTCTCTCTCTCTCTTTCTTCTCTCTCCATCTCTCTCTCTCTCTCTCTTTATTCTCTCTCCATCTCTCTCTCTCTCTCTTTATTCTCTCTCCATCTCTCTCTCTCTCTCTTTATTCTCTCTCCATCTCTCTCTCTCTCTCTCTTTATTCTCTCTCCATCTCTCTCTCTCCTCCTCTCTTTCACTCTCTCTATCTCTCTCTCTCTCTCCATCTCTCTATATCTTCCTCTCTCTCTCTCCATCTCTCTCTCTATCTCTATATCTCTCTGTCCCCTCTACATATCTTTCCCCCTCCACATCTCTCTCTTTCTGTCCACCTCTCTCTCTTTCTCTCTCTTTCAATCTCTCTCTCACTCTCTCCATCTCTCACTTTCTCCATCTCTCACCCATCTCTCTCTCCCTCTCCCCTTCCTCATATCTTTCTCTCTATTTCTTTCAATCTCTTGTGCTCTCCATCTTTTTCTCTCCATCTCTCTCTCTTTCTCCATCTCTCTCTCTATTTTCTCTCTCGCTCTCCATCTATTTCTCTCTCGCTCTCTCTGTCGCTTTCTCTCCATCTCTCTCTCTCTCTCTCTCTCTCCATCTCCCACTCCTTCTCCCTCCCCACCTCTCTCTCTCCCTCCTTCCCCATCTCCCCCTCTCTCTTTCCCTCCCCATATCTCTCTCTCTATTTCTTTCCATCTCTCTCTCACTCTCTCCATCTTTTTCTTTCCATCTCTCTTTCTCTCAATCTTTCTCTCTCCCTTAATCTCTCTCTCTCTCTCCACCTCTCTCTCTCTCTCTCTCTGTCCATCTATTTCTCTCCATATCTCTCTATCCATCTCTTTCTCTCCATCTCTCTCTCTCTATCTCTTTCTCTCCATCTCTCTCTCTCTATCTCTTTCTCTCCATCTCTCCATCTCTCTCTATCTCTCTCTCTCTCTCTCTCTACATCTCTCTCTCTACGTCTCTCTCTTTCTATTTCTCAATCACTCTATTTGTCTCACTCCAACTCTCCACCTTTCTCTCTCTCTCTCTCTCTAACTCTCATTCTCTCTCTCTCACTCTCTTTCCACATCTCTCTTATTTTCTCTCTCTTCCTTTATGTCTTTCTCTTTCTCCATCTTTCCCACCATCTCTCTCACTTTCCATATCTTTCTTCTTTTTTCTTTCTTTCTCTGTCTTTCTCCTTCTCTATCTTTCTCACCATCTCTTTCTCTCTCTCTCTCTCTCTCTCCATCACACTCAATATCTCCTCCATCTCTCTCTCTCTATGTCTCTCTCCGTCTCTATCTCAACCTCTCTCTTTTTCTATCTCTATCTCTCTCTCCATCTCTTTCTTTATCTCTTTCTCCATCTCTCTCTACATCTCTTTCTCTCTCTCTCTCTCTGTCTCTGTCTTTCATTCTCTTTCTATCTCTTTCTCTCTCTTCATCCCTTTCTCTCTCTCTCCACCCCTCTCTTTCACTCCATCTATCTTTTAGTCTCTCCAACTCCGTCCCTATCTATGTCTTTCTCTCCATCTCTATGTCTCTCTTTCTCTCTCTATCTTTTTAACTCCATCTCTCTCTCTCCCTCTCTTTAATACCATCTCTCTCTCCCTTCCCATATATATATATATATATACATATACATACATATATATATATATATACATACATACATACATACATACATATATATATATATATATATTTATTTATCTCTCTATATTTCTTTCAATCTCTTTTTCTCTCCATCTTTTTCTCTCCATCTCTCTCTCTCTCTCTCTCAATTTCTCTCTCTCCATCTCTCTCTCTCTCTCCATCTCTCTCTCTCTCTCTCTCTCTCCATCTCTCTCTCTCTCCATCTCTCTCTCTCTCCATCTCTCTCTCTCTCTCCATCTTTCTCCCCATCTCCCTCCCTCTCTCTCTTTCTTTCCATCTCTCTCTCTCTCTCTCTCTCTCTCCTCTCTTTCTCTCTGTATCTCTCTTTGTCTATTTCCATTATCTCTCTCTTCTTCTTTTCTCTCGCTCTCTCTATGTCTCTCTCTTTATCCATCTTTCTCACCATCTCTTTCTCTCTCTCCATCACTCTCAATATCTCCTCCATCTCTCTCTCTGTCTCTCTTTCCATCTCTATCTCCTCCTCTCTCTTTGTCTATCTTTGTCTCTCTCCATCTAAATCTTTGTCTCTCTCTCTCTCCATCTCTCTCTCTCTTTATGTCTCTATCATTCACTCTCTTTCCATCTCTCTCTCTCTCCATTCCTCTCTCTCTCTCTCCATCTATCTCTGTCTCTACAACTTTGTCTCACTCTCTCTCTCTATATCTCTCTCAATCTCACTATGTTTCTCTCTCTCTCTCTTTTTAACTCCATCTCTCTCTCTCTCTAACTCCATCTCTCTCTCTCTTCTTATATTTCTCACCCTTTCTCTCTCCATTTTTCTCTCCCTCTCCCCTCTATCCTCTTTATCCCTCTCCCTCTCTCTCTTCATCTATCGATCTGTCTCTTGCTCTATCTATCTCTTAATCTCTTTTTTCATCTCTCTTTCCGTCTCTCTCACCATCTCTCTTTCCTTCTCTCTCACTCACCATCTCTTTCTCTGTGTATCTCTCCATTTCTCTCTGTCGCTTTCTCCATCTCTCTCTCTCTCTCCCATCTCTCTTCTCCATCTCTCTCCATCTCTCTCTCTCTCTCCATCTCTCTTCTCCATCTTTCTCTCTTCATCTCCCTATCCATCTCTCTCTGTCTCTTCTTCAACTCTCTCT
This sequence comes from Sapria himalayana, assembly GCA_029783825.1. Taxonomy (NCBI): domain Eukaryota; kingdom Viridiplantae; phylum Streptophyta; class Magnoliopsida; order Malpighiales; family Rafflesiaceae; genus Sapria; species Sapria himalayana. The sequence continues at coordinate 291,070 of JAREIK010002653.1, forward strand.
CTCTCCAACTTTCTATGTCTCTCTATCTATGTCTTTCTTATCCATCTCTCTCACTTTGCCTCCTTTAGCTCTCTCACTCTCTTCCTTTCTCTTCCTTTCTCTACCTCTCTCTGCCTCTATTTGCCTCTCTTTCTCTCTAACTATTTCTCCAACTCTCTATGCCTCTCACTCTACCTCTCTCTACCTGCTTCTATCTTCGCCTCTCTCTCCATGTCTCTCTTTCCCTACCTTTCTCTTTGCTTCTCTCTCTCTACCTTTCTCGCTACCTTCTCTCCACATCTCTCTCTCTCTCTACCTTTCTCTCCACCTCTCTTTTAACCACTCTTCCAACCACTCTTGTTGACACTCTCTCTGCTTCTCTCCACCTCTCTCCTCTCCTCTCTCTACCTCTTTCTACTACTTTCTCTCTACTTCTCTCTACCTTTCTTTCTCTCTCTCTCTCTCTCCTCCCCCCACTTCTCACTATCCTCATCTTTCTCTATATCTCTCCTTTTGCCTCTATCTCTCTCTCTGCCTCTCTCTCTCTAACTCTTTCTACCTTTCTCTACCCCTCTTTCTATATCTCTATCTCTCTACCCTCTCTTTCTTTCTCTCTCCTCTCTTTCTCTCTACATCTCTCTCTCTCTCTCTCCATCTCTTTTGCTCTCTCTCTCTCTCGTTGTTTTCTCTCCCAATCTCTCTCTCTCTCCATCACTTTTTCTCTTCCATCTTTATCTTTCTCTCTCACTTTCTCGTGCTCTCTATCTCTCTCCATCTCTCTCTCTCATGCTCTCTCTCACTTTCTCAAGCTCTCTCTCTCTCTCCATCTTTCTCTCCATCTCCCACTCTCCTCTTTATCTATTTCTCTCTCTCTCTCTCTCGTTATCTCTCTCTCTCCATCCATCTCTCTCTCTATTCATCTTTATCTCTCGCTCTCTCTTCCTATCTCCCTCTCTCTTTCTCCATATTTCTCTATCTATCTATCTCATTCTCTCTCCATCACTTTCTCAGTCTCTCTCCACTTCTCTTTCCATCTCTCTTTACAATTCTCTCCATCTCGCCCTACATTTGTCTATCTCACTTTTTCTCATCTCTCTCTCTCTCCATCTCTCTCTCCTCCTCTCTATCAATCTCTCTATCTCTTTCTTTTCATCTCTCTCTCTCTCTCTATATCTCTCTATCTCTCTCCATCTCTTGCTCCCTATCTCTCTAGCTCCTTTCCTCTCTCTTTGTCTCTCTCTCCATCCCTCTCTATCTTTCTAACTCCATCTCTTTCTCTATCTTTCTAACTTCATCTCTCTATCTATTTTTCTAACTCCATATCTATATCTATGTCTCTCTAACTCCAGCTCTCTATGTCTCTCTAACTCCATCTTTCTCCCTCCCCCTCTTTATCCTCTGTCTCACTCTCTATCATCTCTCACTCTGTCTCTTTCTTTGTCTCTCTCTCAGACTCTCTCTTCATCTATCTCTCTATCTCGCTCTCTCTCTCTCTCTCTCTCTCTCTCTCTCTTTCTCATTCTCTCTTCATATCTTTTTATCTTTCTTTTTCTATGTATCTGTATATATATATATATCTCTCTCTCTCTCCATCTCTCTCTATTTCTCTCTCTCTCTCCATCTCTCTCTCTCTCTCCATCTCTCTCTCCATCTCTCTCTCCATCTCTCTCTCGCTCTCTCCATCTCTCTCTCTTTCCATCTCTCTCTCTCTCTTTCTCCATCTCTCTCTCTCTATTTCTCTCTCCATATCTCTCTCTCTATTTCTCTCTCCATATCTCTCTCTCTCTCAATCTCTTTCTCCATCTTTGTCTCTCAATCTCTCTCTCTCCATCACTATCTCTCTCTCTATCTTCATCTCTATCTTCATCTCTATCTATGTCTCTCCATATCTCTCTTTGTCTGCCTCTCCCTCTCTTTCCCTCTCTTTCTCTCTCCCTCTCCGTCTCTCTCACTCTCTCCATCTATCTCTATGTCTTTCTCTGTCTATCTCTCCATGTCTCCATCTCTCTTTCTATCTCTTTATCCATCCCTTTCTTCGTCTCTCTCTCTCTCTCTCTCGCTATCTCTATCTCTCTCTCCTTTTCTATCTCCATCTCTATCTTTCTCCATTTCTAACTCCATCTCTTTCTCTCCATCTCTCTCTCTCTCTCTCCATCTTTCTATTCGTCTCTCTCTCTTTATGTCTCTCTATGTTTGTGTCATTCTATGTCTATGTCTGTTGGTGTGGGTTTGGGTGTGGTAGTGGGTATGAGCTTGTGTGTGAGTGTGAGAGTTAGTATGGGTGTGGGTGTGTGTATGTGTATTCATATAAACATGTTTACATCCTATTTAATGTATGTATTTCCAAAAATATGCATTTTTAAGTGACACAAATGTGTAAGTATATAAACATGTGTGTGTGTGTGTGTGTATATATATATATATGTATTCATATATCATATAATTCATCACTCTTTAAAAGAATGAGTGTATAGATATATATTTGAAAGGATTAATAATGATTATTAGAATTAAGAATAACAAGTTGGTTACATAGGTCTGTGTCCGTGTGTCTATGTATTGACATGTTTTTATAAATGTATGTTTATAGAAGCATTCACATGAGATTAAGATGTGATTCCTGCAAAGTCAAATTTTGCATTGAAACCATTTGGTTACACATTATATTCACATATATTACAAATCAAAACCTAAAAATATGCAAGATATATATGTATATGGCTATACATATATAGGTGATTAGAAAGAAAAATATGTTAAGTGGAGGCATACATTTTATATACACAATACTGATATGTATATAATTTTATGAATTCATACATTTGACAGAAGTGTGAATCCACAAAAATAAAATAAGTACATTGAAATATGTATTTAATAATATGTGATATCATATATATTAACATATGTATTTGGCCAATATTTAAAAGATGTATTTAAATACGTAAAAAGATTAAACATAGAGAAACTATTACTATGTATGTCTGGACAAAAAATAAATATGTGAACTAAATTTTACTTTCGTAAAATGAAGTATAAGACAAACTAGAATGATATAGTGCATGAAAGTGAGTGGCCTTTAAAGTCTGAAATTTATGTGAATGTGTGAATGATTTTTTTGTTGGACTATTTTAAAGGAAAAACTAATAATAAATGGAAGAAACTTTTTATAAAAGAAGTGTTTTTATTAATTTTTAGTATATATAGTAGCTGGCTATCATTTAGTCAAGATGTATACACATGTAGAACATTGCTTGTCCTTGTGAAATGAGGACCATACTTATTCTTATTGTATTGGTATAAATCTACAACTCATGTACCATAGTTGTTATTTTAACATTATAATTGAAAAATCATGCTTATTAATGTGACATCAATTTGATGCCTACTCAGGAATCATGATTATTGTTATGAAGTTAGTAAAGTCATATTTGATGTTATGACATTGACATTAGCTTAAGCCTTAGGCAGATAAATTATCCAATTCATGTGTTGAACCATATCAACAATTAGTTTTATGTGTGTGGGTACATGGGGTTGTGTTTGTGAGTGTGTGGGTGCATGAAGTGTGTTTGTGCATATGTGTGTTTGTTTGTTGATTTTTTGTCTACTTAATAACAAGAAAAAATGTTATGCAAGAAACTATTTCAAAATTAGCAATTGTGTGAAATTTTAAAAATATATTTATATATAAGTGAAATGTTTATAGTTTGTGACTTTTTATAACTTAATATCATATGTATGATGCATAGAGAAAGCTACACTATACGAGTACTTTTATTAAGGATATTTTGATTTCTAGCTAATGTTTGTATGGTTGGTAATAATTAAAATAAATTTAATAAAGTGATAATATTTAAGATGGAAATGTAATGAACTTTTTTAAAAATGATTATACAATTGAGTGATGTGGATTTATGAATTTACTACATACTCAAATTATTTACACCCAAATTTATAGCTAATGTTTATTATGACTTTTTTATTCTGCCTAATTTTATTGATTAGGGAGTATCCCAAAAGCTTGTTGGTGAGATTATCTCATCAACAAAGATTTATAAGCATATATATCTTAAAATGGTAAAAGGACTTTCGATTGGGTATCAATCTCATATTGATTGTATTTTTAGTTCGGTCAATCAATAGTGAGTACTCAATTCTAGTAAAATAAATATTTTGGATTGTGGTATCAATCTTAGCTTAGTTGATATATAAATTTCATTCATGTAATGTTTAAATAGTTTGAATTATTTTGGATTTGAATATAGAATAAATATTAAATTATTTTGTAATGATTCTTTGCCTTAATGATTATATAAGCTGGTTAACACTATTGATCTCATCTCAATTGATAATCTCCTCGTTGTTGTATACTTGATATGTGACTACTATGATACCAATTTATCTCTATTTGAGTATTATTCATAATCTCATACCATTTTGGCAATTCAACTATCCTTGTTATTTATTTTATATGTACACACTTATTATTTAGCCTCGAGTATCATAAAAACCAAGAATTAATATGGTTTGTAAGTATTTGTATTTTTAGTTTAATAAGTGTCATGCTCACAAAATTAATATATGCTTCCTATAAGTTTCATTGTTGGGAACCATATGAGTGAAAATAATTCAAAGAGGTATCACCACCTTATGAGTCATAATATACTCATGTACATCCTGATGATCATCTATCACTATCCTCCTTGGTGATGATATGACTTATGTACTAAAGTTAAAGCTCTATATAATATCTACCTCAATCGAGAACTAGTTTTTCTAAGACATAATAAAGCATAAAATTATTCATAATTTCAGCTTCGTAAGTATCATACTCATAATAATTAATATATCTAAACTTTAAGTTTTAACATATATATTTTTCTCATGTATCATGGTCGAAAAGGTTATCACTTTCTTTCTACCATATTTTTGAGTTTGTCTTGTTGGTTACCTGTCACTTTCAACCACGACAACTTACATAAACCCACCTATAGTTAAATTCCTAATTTAAGTTCTATTTAATCACCAATTCATCAATTTTTATAACAAAACATACAATAAAATATATTCATTAATATAAAAATCATTTATATTATGTCCCCAACTCTAGGGTTGAGAGTCGTGGCCCCAACTCGATGATTTTATTTTATTTCTTATGTTTCTTACTTTTGGAGCCCATGGGGAATTCAAAAATAACCCATAGGATATGGTTGATACATTTTGATTTTGTTTAGTGTCTCGAAGAAGAATAAAATTATAAATATCTTTCAATTTCTCTCTCTTCCTCTTTTATACTTAAATATTTTTACATTATTTTAAGTAGAAAGTCATGTCTTTTGGGGAAATATCATTACTTTTATATTCATCTCTTGAGCTCGATATCATAACTCTAGAAACTAGCAATGACTCTATAGTGTATCTCAAACTTTGTGTAACTTAAAGTTACAACAATAATAATGTCAATGACTTGAACATAATAACTTTGTAACACAGTTACAATGTTAGGAATGATAGTGACTTTATTATTTATCTATCTTATTCATCACACAACCATAATATTGGGAATAGTCATGATGTTGGGAATCAACTCTCATGTTCATATGATAGGCATGACACTAGGAATGGTCATTACTTTGACATTTGTCTATCTTAATCATTATATAGTCATAGTACTAGAAATGTTGATGATAATGATAATCACCTTTCATGTGCTTCATATAGTTATGGTACAGAGAAATAATCACAACATAAAGAATAGTCTTTCTTGTATCTAAAGTTGTCGAGGTACTAGGAATGGTCGTGACTTGGCTTTGACTTCTCTTATATATCATATGGCTACGATATAAAATATGTTGGCAATATTAATTAGCTTGACATTGAAGTCGTGACTTTACCCTCTCTTGAGGAGAAGAATCACAACATTAGTTATTAATTGTATTCAAATAAATGTTCTCTTTAACATTTTGCATCCAGAAGTCATGACACTGAATAATTATTTTGTCTTTGAATTGACTAGTTTTGGCTTTGTAACTTTCTATAAACCAAAAGTCATAACTTTATAAAAATGTCATAGCTTTGATTTGAGTCTAAAAAACCTTATTAAAGATAAAGTTATATCTTTAGAAAATGCCCGTGATTTTTAGTATAACTAAGATACTTGGTTATTATGACCTAAAATTAATATCCGAGCTATTCAATTATTATGGGATAAATAAGACTATGACTCCATGATAATATCACAATCACAAAAATGTATTGCACAGTTGAAAGACTATACTAACTAGGTAGTAGAGTCATAGCATACCAAGATTGCTTTGACCAATTAGATAATTTTGTCTAAAAATAAATATCAAAACAATGCGATGCTCCATAATCTACTTATTAACCGAACCTCTTCAAAAACCTATCAATTTTCATAACTATTTATCATAATCTACAAAAATTCTAAAATTATAAAATTAAGCAATTTATGCCCCACCATGCTTACACATTATTTAAAATTACTAAAATACTAAAAAAAATTAAATAGTTTGAACACCGAACAAACTTACACATGTAATCCTTTTGTCATCCTTGAGAAATAACTCCTCCCTAAGTATAAAAAACTATATCTCAAAGGAAAATATTTTTATCTACGACTATATTTGAGTGTCATAGGGTCTCAAATTAGTGAAGAAACTTTAAGTATACATATTAATAGTCACAATGGGTTTGAGTTTTGTGACTATACTTTTAGGGAGTTAGTTGTGTATAATTGTTCATGTAATTGATATAGCTATTTATTACATTGCACATATGAAATATAAAATCTCTAGTTTAGCTCACAAGCATTGCTACATTTAATGTTCATAGCTAGATCATCAATACCCTATTTGTTCCATTAGAACCTTTCCTACCCAAGCTATTTTCTTAAGTATACTATTTTATCCCTTTTTTTGTTTCTTCATTTGATCATGCTTCAGCTATAATTGCTTCATTAACCCTTTTTTGGCTACTACAACTTTAGTAAATGCTACAACTTCTTCTTATGTACTAACCTGACCAGTTTCTTCCTGTATCCCCAAAGTTGTGGTGCTAATCACAACCATGGATTTTTTTTAAACCTTTCCTTACCATTTTGTTCTATAACTTCAAAGTCATGATTCTATGCACAACAATGATTTTATCCTTTGGCTACTTTGATTATTTTTGTTTTCTAATACTAAAGTTGTGGTGTTGTGCATAGCAGTAACTTTGTCTTTGAGCTTCTGATGGACCACTTCATTTTATAACGCCAAAGTCATAACATTGTACATGACCATGGCTTTGTCTTCAAGTTTTCCTTGACCAATTTTTTACTATTCCTCTATAGTCATGGTGCTATGCACACCCATGACTTTATTTTTGATCATATCCTTCATAGTTTATATCTCAGTTTTGGCATACTTATTTGCTTTCTCATCTTCCTTGAAATTGTCAGTATGAGATTCCTCCAAGATCATAACATTTTCTCACTTTCCTTATTTTCATAACTCCAAAATTATTCTTTCTCGTCATCTTTTTCACCTTTATCACTTTCATAGCTCCAAAATAATTCTTTCGTATCATCACTTTCATCTTTATTCGACAAGGGCCTTCTATAAAACATTTTTAATGGAAATCCACTTTTTATTACAATGTCATAAGTAGGAGATTGTCTACTCTCTAACTTCTCATCTCATCATCATTTGGACCTTGTATGCCTTTGTAAAGATTACACTTTATTTTCTCATTGCCAACATGAAAAGTGAACTCCCATTTCTTAAAATCAATAACGACTTATCTAGCATCCAAAAATAGTTATCTCATTATTACTAGTGTATAATTATATTTCTCCATATCTAATATAATAAAATATACCATAAACATAAAGATATCAATCTTAACCAAAACATATTCAATAATCCTATTTAGGTGCTTGATAGTCTAATTTGCCATTTAGAGTGAAAAAAATGTTAAAGTAATTTTTTTGATATTCAATCTTTGGATAATCAACATGGGCATCAAGTTGACACTTAATCCCAAGTTGTGTAATACTTTTCAAAATATGTAGTCTCTAATCATGCAAGGTATACTAAATCTTTTGGAGTTCTCTAAATTCTCTAGAAGTATTCTTTGAATAATCACATCATAGTTCTCAGTCATATTTAAGGTTCCATAAATCTCCAACTTTCTCTAACTACACATGATATCTTTCAAAAACTTCACATAATTTAATATTTTGGCTAGAGCTTTGTTAAATGGTATATTCACTTCTAATTTCTAGAATATGCTGAGAAACTTTTCAAAGATTTCATCTAATTTTTCCTTCCTAAATTAATTTGAACAAGGAAGATTCATCAAAAACTCAATCTTAGCTTCATTCTAATTCATTTCTTTATCTCCATAGTCTTGGGTAACCTCTATTTACTCATCTATTTCTTTTCTTCCTTCATTGACCTCTAGGAGTGAGATTTGGGCTTGCACTTCCTCTAGAGTCATAACTTTATTAGGTGTTGTAACATGAAAGCCTTTATCTTTGGAAATATTTTTAGTGGGAGTCACGACTTCTTGGAAATTTTTAGTAGGGGCTATGATCTTAGGAAATTCGTGATATTATTAGTTATAGAAGTTCTAAAATATTTTTTCTCAATGAATTGCCCTTGTATATTTTTCCTTCTTTTAAGTAATATAAATGAATAATCTATGAATCTATCTCAATATCACTTGGTAGTTCATTAAATTCATTTGTATTCATCAATTATTTCAAAATCTAATTTGATTCATTATATTCTTCAATACCAAACTCATTTGATCCATTATCGCTTCAAGCTTTTTCATATGATTGTCTTGGTTATCATTTTTTTCCTCAATTCTATTAAGATAATATTCATACTTTCTTTCAAAGTTGACTCCTCTTCTCTTCATGTTGGTTAGCAATTCAAACTTGATTTTCTTTGATTAGTATAGTTCAGCTTACTATTCCAATTTTCTTAAAGCTTACTCAATATTTTGCAGTCTACTCTCATAGTCTCCATATAAAAAATTTTTATGATTTCCCATGTTCATATGGTAATACATCAGGACATTGTTGTTGGGACAAAATATGTACTATTTTGTTTGCATTACAATGACATCCTCTATTTGATAAATGGAATCAAAGTCTATCATTTCATGTGGATGCGAAATAATGATTTCTCACGATCCTCTTTTCTTTTCCTCTTGGGTGTCAAATTCTTTAGCATAGTTTCTATTTTTACTTAAATTATAGTGAATTTATCTAATTCTAATAAATTTGCTTCTCTTCTCTCAAAAGAATTATCTATTAAAGTTTATTAGTTATTCTTCTCTAGCTCTTCATGTAACTAATATACCTTCATTATCAATTTATTCATAATTAAATCTCTTATGGTCATATCAACCATGCTTATTGTCATATAATTTAATCGATTTTAGAAGGCTTGGGCTTGGAACCACAACTCAAACCCATGTTGAGGGAATCTTTTGAATAACTCAAAAAAATGGTTCTAAGTATCCTATAAAATCTCTTGCTCATCTTCCTAGAACTGGCTTATTTTGTCTTATAATTGAGAAGTAATTTGAGGTAGGAAAAACTTAGTGAGAAAGATGCTCAGAAGTTCATCCCAACTCTCATTGGAGTTGTGAGATAAGCACTTACACTAACTATGTTCCTTATCTCTTTATGAAAATGAGAATAAACATAACCTTATTGAATTAGGGCTACCTCCAATCATTTTTACCATATCACATAACACCAAAAAATAGCAATATGTCAATTAAAATTCTCTTATACCTTTTCACTATTTTGGTGTAGCTAAACCATCATTACAAGACAAGGCTTCAACTCAAGATAGTTTATTTTCACTACTTTCATCTAAATACCCTAATAGCTATCTATCATCATGAGCTGCTAATAATCTTCTAATGTATGTCGTGGATGAGCTATTGGACAGCTTGCCTATTTATGACTTGGGGTTCTCTATTAATTATAATTTCATTCGTAAGATCTTTATCATTTTTTTGTCTAAAAATTATTCTCATAGTTCTTTTTATTTTTAGGTGTAGATGGTTTAGCTTAGTCATGGAACTTTGACTAATAAAAGGGTGCTATAAAAATGAAAATATTGTAAGAAAAATATCAAACACAACTATCCACTTTTCCAAACTAGATAACAATACTAATTATCAGATTTGTGAAGATAAAATTAATACTATCTATATTACAAAAAAAAGAAGTATCCTTTCTTAAGGATAATAATGTCAACTCACATTGACTAACTAAACTAAATAATACCCAATAACAATGACAAAAACTTTTTGTGGCTTTATTATGCTTCCTAATTTTATTAGTTAGTAATCATATGAATTCTTGAGAAAAATATATGTTAATTATCCAAGAATAAATGTTGACACTATATAATGTTCCATAATCTATTCATTGTCCAAACGCCTCTAAAAATCTAATAATTTTATGACTATTCTTAAAAATTCACGAAACTCTAAAGTCATAAAATCCATTTAAGTCTCATTTCCATACTTGCATATCATCTAAAAATATCAAAATAATTAAAAATATTTAATAATTTGAATACCAAACATGTTTTATTGGGGGTATTTGATTACTAGCTAATGTTTGTATAGTTGGAAAAAATTTAAACAAATTTAATTAAGCGATAATGTTTAATCATAGTTCATATACTTTTTTAAGAAGATTATACATTTGAGTGATTTCGATTTATGATATTTCTACATAATTGAATTATTTACACTCAAATTATTTTGTTTGTTTTATTTCTATTTTGGTGCCTTGTTAGGTTTTAAAAATGTATAAGAACTATGATTTAAAAGTTATAATATAGCTACATTTTATGCTTTCTCAATTTAGATTGATAGTGTAAATAATAGTATAATGAAGTAAAAATATTTTTTTTTGAAAAAAATACTAAGAGTTAGAATCCAAAAAAATTTCAAAAGACAGAAGATTTTGTAGGCTAAATCTATATATAAATCATATAGAAATTCCATCTCTATCCAATTTATGAGCTATATTTAAATTAAACATTTTTTTATAAAATCTTTTGAGATAACTACTTACGCATAGGTTTGTAACGCAACAAAAAAAGTGACAAATAAAATTTTACAACTTACATAAATTGCTATGTTATATCTTATTACATAAACACTAACACATCAGTCCTTATTAGAACTCTAAAAGCAAAAAGTTGTTGGGAATGAATGAATAACTTGAAATTACACCATAACTATTCTATCTCAAAATTGATAATCTCTTTGCCCATACTTTTATACACTCAAGTGTCATGAGAGTATGTTCAAAACTTTTAAATGCATTATCGATTTGATTTTATGACATTAAAAACTTGTTCTTTTAGTTCTATCTCAACCTTTTTGACTATAGAATCTTCTAAGAAAGAAAAGGTTTGGTTAAATAGCTATAACAACATATAGGAAATAGAAAAAACACACCTATGTGAAACCCTAGGTGTTCTTTCTCATTTCTAAAATGCAAAAAAATATATTTTTAGACACATTTAAAAAATTGTGTATATCAAAATTGTTGGAGATTTGAGCAGAATATCCAATCTAATTGGAATATAACACAATGGAATTTATAATTTTTATCTGTAAGCCCACCAAGGATCACATGTGATTTATAAAAATATGAAGAAAGGGTAAATGAGACTTACCTCTTATAGATTGATTCGTCAAGCCTTCAAATTATGCGTCTTGGTTTATTCAGATCTTGAAAGGTGATGCCTTTTTGAAAATAATGACCACCCTCACAAGTATCCACACACGAACAAATAACAAATGATCTTGTTGAATACTAGTTTAAATTCATCTTTTCAAAATGAAAGGGTTTCACTATGTTTATAAAAGATAATTACTTGCATCAAATATGTCACATATATATACAAGTATGCTAGGATTTTAGTCATAAATAAATTTAATTATATATTTAAAACTCTTTTAAATAATAACAACTTAAAATCAAATTTTTAAAACCCCTTTTAAATGAATTTATTCTTTAAAACTTAAGTTCATTGTAACAGAAAATTATTTATTTAAATCACAAATTTAAACTTTCCCAAAATTAAATTCAAATTTAAATAATAACTAATTGTTATTTGTGATTTAAATAATCTCATCATTTTAGATTGCTATAGAGAGTGAACAACATAACTATTATTATTCATTCTTAATATACGACCATATTGGTTCAATTAACATTAGCAGTAGGCGTAAATCATACTTTGATCCTACAAGTCATAAGTGGCCTCTAGCAAGACATTATGACTTCCCAAGTTAAATAAAAAGCTCATGATCCGAGATAACTTTAATATAGCTAAAGACATAATCATTTTGTCTCATGATATCTTGATAGAATATTAAGACATGTACAAAGTCAACCTTATATCATTCATCTCTGATTACTTGAAACCCAATTTAGACTTACTAAACAAATGATATTTATCTCCATCAATTCATTTGACCATGACCATGCATTTCTTAGTCTCAATTATCGAGGGGACCCAGAGATATATCTTTTATAATAAGAGGAACAAATTCCATCTTTCACTCATATCCCACTACATAATTCTTATTTTGTTCAACTATAATCTTTATAGTCATCTGATTAAGACAATGTTTGATTATATCAAAACATAATATTCTTTATGTTGAGAACTATAGTGATCTCAGGTCAAAGGATTTAATAACATAACCATTAGAGATTAACTTATGACTTTGATCCATGTATTTATCTCAAGACGGGTCTGTCCAATATATATTCTCAACAAATATATATAAATTTTATTTGTATCTCATACACATATTCATCCCATGAAAATCAATCAAACTTTATATTAATCTTAATTCATTGTTATTCCCATAACAATAACTGATTAGGGATATTTAGAATAATTAATAATATTATTCAAGGATATTATATATAATAAATATACAAATAATAATAATAATTAATTTTCACAAATAGTCAAAATACCATGTCGATACAGTAGGCTTAGAGCACTATTACTAACAATCTACCACTTGTGCTAGGCCTATTCACCAATGTATCTAATACATATGAACCCAGCATGATGATCATGCTTTATTTGTGGCAGAGGCTTAGTCAATGGATCAACAACATTATCATCTATTGGAACTCTACATATCTTAACATCACCTCTCTCAATGATTTCTTGAATGAGATGATAATGCCTAACAATGAGTTTGGATCACTAATGTGATCTAGGTTCTTTTGCGTGTGCAATAGCACCATTATTTTCAAAATAAATATCAATAGGATTTGTAATGCTAGGAACTACTTCATGTTAGTAATGTACATGTTTATCCAAACTACTTCCTTTGCTATATTAGATGCTGCAATGTATTCAGCTTTAGTTATAGAACCAGCAATAATACATTACTTTGAACTTTTCCAGCTAACTGCACAACTATTTAAACAAAACACATATACCGACTAAGATCAGAAATGATCTTTGTCAGATTGGAAGCTTGCATCTGTGTAACCATTTACAACTAGATCATCTTCCAATCCACCATACACCAAGAACATATCTTTAGACATTCTTAGATACTTAAGAATATTTTTGACAGCTATCTAGTGACTCTCACCATGATTTAATTAGTATATACTCGTTATGCTTTAAGCATAAGATACATCTAGCCTAGTGCATAACATGGCATACATGATAAATCTTATTACTAAGGAATAATGAATCTTACTCATCCTCTCTTGCTCATCTTTAGTGTTAGGACATTGAGATTTGTTAAAAGGAATACCATAAGACATGGGCAAGTATCCTTTCTTGGAATCTTACATACTAAACTATTTCGATACTTTGTCTATGTAAGTACTTTGACTTAGACCAATCAGCCTTTTAAATCTATATGTATAGATCTTTATCTCTAGGATATAGGTAGCTTCTCCTAAGTCTTTCATTGAAAAACACTTCCCTAACCAAAACTTGACATTCTCCAAGGTAGTGATATAATTCCCAATGAGTAAAATATCATCAACATATAATACTAAAAATACAATTATGCTTCCGCTAATTTTTTTATAAACACATGGCTCATCTTCATTTTTGACAAATCCAAACCCTTTGACTGATTCATCAAAAATGAAGATTCCAACTTCGAGAGGCATGCTTCAAACCATAAATGGATCTTTGAAGCTTGCATACTTAATCAGAATTCTTAGGTTGTATAAAACCCTCATGTTATGTCATGTACACATCCTCAAGTAAGTTTCCATTAAGAAACATAGTTTTAATATCTATTTGTCAAATCTCATAATCATAATATGCAGTAATGGTAATAAGAAACCTTTCACAACTAGTATTGCTTTGTAAGTATGCACTTTCTCATCCATGTCAATTTTCTTTTTAAAACCCATTTGCACCCAATGGTCTTTGTACCTTTAGGTGGGTCAATCAAGGTCCATACCTGATTATCATACATGGATTGAATTTTAGACTTCATGGTATCTAACCATTTCTCAGATTATGGATCCAACATAGCCTCTTGATAGGTAGTGGGTTCATTTTGATCCACTAACAATACATCAATGTTATCAGTCACAAGAAATCCATATCTATCGGGCTCATGAGGTATCCTATCAGATCTACATGAATTTTGTGCTATAGAAGATGTGTCAGCAATAGTTTGTTGACTATGAGTATCCACGGGCAGTTAAAGATTATCTTGTGGTTCTTGAACATCTTCAAGTTGTACCTTACTTCAATTGCTTCCTTTAGAAATAAATACCCTTTCAAGAAAGATATCATTCCAAGCAACAAACACTTCGATCTTTATGGGATTGTAAGTAGTATCCCTTAGTATCTTTAGGATACCAACAAAAAGACATTTATCAAATTTGGGCTCTAGCTTATTTGAAACTTTACATTTTACATAAGTCTCACAACCCCGAATCTTAAGAAAAGATAAACTAGGTCTTTTACAAGTCCATATCTCATATGGTGTCTTTTCAACCACTTTGGTTGAAACTCAATTTAGTGTGAACGTGACTGTTTCAAGTGAATAACCCCAAAAGGTAAATGGAAGATCTATTGGACTTATCATAGATCAAACCATATCTAATAAAGTTTGATTCCTCCTCTCAAACACACCATTCCATTGTGGTGTTCGAGAGGGAGTTAATTGTGAAATGATTTCACAAGTTCTAAGATAATCATCAAATTCTTGGCTCAAATATTCACCACATTGATCAGATTGAAGTGCCTTGAATCTCTTGCCAAGTTGGTTTTATACTTCATTTTGAAAAGATTTAAACATTTCAAATGATTCAGATTTATGTCTTATCAAATAGACATAACCATATCTATTGAAGTCATCAGTAAATGTAATGAAATACTTGCAACCTCCACTAGCATCTGAACTTATTGGTCAACACACATCTGTATGTATGAGATCCAATAATTCATTAGCCCTTTTACTCTGTCTAGTAAAGGGATCCTTTGTCATCTTACCTAATAGACAAGATTTACATCTATCATAGGATTCAAAATCAAATGAATTCAAAAGTCCAACTTGATGGAGTTTTGAGATACATTTCTCATTTATATGGCCAAGGCAACAATACCAAAGATAGGTTGAATTTAAATAATTTGATTTAAATTTATTAGTAGTTATGTTATAGATATGATAATCATTGGATTTTTGAAGGTTCATTACATAAAGACCATCCTGAAAATAGACATTTGCATAGAACATGTCTTAATGAAAAATGGAGCAATTATTATTCTTAATAAATTAATGAAAAATGCACATGTAAGAACATAATAACAATTGTGCAAAACTAGCAAAACCCCACTAGGCAAAGTAAGTTCATAACTTACTACAGCCAAAGCATCAACCTTTTCTCTATTGCCTACTCATAGATCAACTTCACCCTTCTTAAGTTATCTACTCTTTTTGAGTCCCTACACATTTCTATAAATGTGTGATCCACATCCAGTATCTAATATCCAGGAACTAGAAGAAAAGAATTAATTTGTATAATATAAATACGTGAAGAAATAGTCTCACCAATCTTCTTCTTCTTTAGATGCTTTAAATATAGCATGTAGTTTCTCTTCCAATGGCTAGGTTCATTGCAAAAGAAACAAACACCCTCTTTTGGGGCATTAGCCTTGGGTTCAGGTTTGGGTTTTGGGTTGCATTGAACTTTCCTTTGCCCTTGCCCTTGCCCTTTCTCTTGATCTTGAAGCCCTTTCTATTTTGAACCATTATAATATGACCAAGCTTAGATTTAACATTCTACTCAACAATTTTAAGCATCGTATACAGCTCAACGGTAGATTTATCCATTTCATTCATGGTATAGTTCATAAAAAATTGGCCATAATTATCAAGAAGTGAATTCAGAATCAAATCAGTTGCCAATTTTTGGCTTAATGGAAATCCAAGCCTATCAATGTGCTCAATATAGTCTTTTATTTTTAGAACATGAGCACTAACTGAAGCACCCTCAACCATCTTGCAAGAATGTAGTGCCTTGGTAGTTTCATACCTTTCTTATCTTGCTTGTTACTGGAATATTTCTTTAAGATTTAAGATCATATTATAAGCTTCCATATTTTATATATCCTTCTAAAGTTCAAAAATTATGGTAGCTAGAATCAAGCATGTAACATCAATAGAGTCATTATGATGCTTCTCATAAGCATTCTTATAAGCTCTATAAGTATTATCAGCTAGTTCTTCATGGAGTGGTTCATCCACAACATAAAGCTTCCTTTCTTGTTTGAGAACAATTTTCAAATTTCGAAACTAGTCAAGAAAGTTAGTCCCATTAAGTTTATCCGTCTCAAGGACTAATCATAGTAACATAGTAGAATCGTTGTTGTTATTGTTGTCCATCTACAAGGAATGCAAAGTTCGATAAGTATTTGATTATAAAAAATTCTCACTAAATTAATAACCCTCAAGAATAATCATATTAATCTAGTGAGCTATGATCCATATTTTACTCAGCTTTAAGTCAGCTTTGGCATGACACTTAAAATTAACTTATTTAGGTAGATAATCTTACCAATTATATCTCATGCAATTCTTAGATATTTATGGGATTTTGACATCATATATCTCGACATGTTTGAATCCCATTAGGCATGAAACTATTTTGATAACCTAATAAAATTAAACCATTTTTAAACAAATGGATAGCACCATTACTCATCTTGTCTTGCAAATGTCACCTAATGTACTTCTACTTTGGTAGAACTCACATTAAGGTGATAAAATATTTGATAAGTGTTTAAATATGGATGACATGTTAACTTTAAATTTTATGAGAGATATTCTGATTGATTTTAATTTTCAATTAATAGATCTCATCATATATCTAGTATCACATACTCATGTAACATCATACATATCATCTCATACATGCATATAATAAACATGTCATAGTATGACCTTAATCTAGATTGATCTCCATGAGCCAATATGAAGATCAATAGTCATTCCTATGTAGTAATAAGTAGCTCCATGAAGTTGATTTGACCACCAACTTGCGCATAAATATCTAGCTCCTCCATCATCATGGTTAGATTTCATGCCTTTAAATGAGATGCATTGTATCTCTTGTTTTATTACAACAATTAAAAAAAGTACAATAAAAAAAATAGCATGCAAGCTGTATTTTATAATTACAACCCTTGAAAAAAAAATAATAATTTACCAACACATTAGTTAAAAAGCCTATACTGTGTACCATGTGAAGCAACACAATATGCAAAATATATAATAGTATCATATAGCATAAACAATTTTCATTAAGAGAAATAAATTATAATAGTCATGTATTTAAAAATAAATAAATTTATAAGGTGTTATACAGAGATATTATGGTGGTGTCGCTAGGTAGTTAGCGGATGCGGTCAAGGGGGGCCACCCTCATGGGGTAGGGGGTAGCACCCTAGAAAAAAAATTAAATTTTTATTGATCTCATTAATAAATTTTCATTAATATCATCAATAAATTTTCATTGATCTTATCAATACATTTTGAATAAGCTGAAAGCCATCAAAATCACATTAAAACAACATATTATGTAATATTATTATACATAGGGCTTATTTTGCCACCACCATAAATAATCACTGATAAATCAAAATTGAAATATGTATTCAGTCCATGAATTAATCTGATTAAGATATTGCTAGAATCATGTATCATGTTATTAAACACTTTAATGGCTATATCCCATTTGGATTCTCAATCATACTAACAAATCCTTTTAGGTTTTAAATTCAATCAATTTATACCTTAACAAAACCTATTAACTATGACGCTCGCACAAACCATAATATCATATATATTCAAAAATGAAAATCATGCCAGAATCAAATACATCACATACATACGATCAAATATGGCATTATCAATTTTTATGATACCACTGTTGGGGGTTCGAGCACAATATCCAATCTAATTGGAACATAAACACAGTAGAATTTAGAATATTTTTTTAATCGACCAAGGATCATATGCATTTCATAAAAATATGAAGGAAAGGTTAATGAAACTTATGTCTTGTAGATTGATTCGTCAAGCCTTCAAAGTGTGCATCTTGGTTTATTCAGATCTTCCAAGGTACTGCTACCTTTCTAAAAAGAATTAGCCCCATCTACAAGTATCAACAACCGAACAAAAAATGTATAATCTTATTGAATGCTAGGTCAGATTCATCTTCTCATAACGAAAGGGTTTCTCTCTATTTTATAAAAGATGATTACTTTTTTTTTAAGGTTTTGTTTATTAAATTAGAACCCTCTCTTTTGGCAGAGGAATACCATTTGTACAAACTACATCTACCCATTTCCCTTTTACACCCGATTCATAAAGCTAGAAAAATATAACAAACCATGATCTTTCGTAACTTTATACTCAATGATATGATGATTCTTGTTTTTATTTATGCTTCATTAATTAAGTACGATGTCTCTGTTTTCTATATGGATCTTGCTATGAAAGATGCTCCCCTTTTTCAGCACTGACCAGCCTGCTCCCTCACAGCTTCAGCTAATGTAGGGATGATTGCATATATTGCGCAGCTCCATGACTGAATTGTGCACTGATCGAACTTTTGAATTTCCAATTGATCCAAGATTATCTTCTACTCTCTTCATTAGAAGTTTCTGATAAGCAGAAGCTTCACATCTTACAAGCCTCTCGATCTTCTCTGGGAGCTCATTTTTTATTTCTTTGAAAGTATCCACTTGTGAAATTTACTGTTTTCCTGCATGAAACCAAGTATCAAGTTTTTTCGAATAAAGAATCCATTACTTACCTTCCTTTTGCCCAATGCAACGAAGAGAATATCCCTTGCTCTTTGTGGTATGCAATCCCAGCTCTTCCCTTTGCTTATCTCCCATTTGAAATGATGGAAACATTGGCTAACAACTAAGACTCTTCTAAAATACTACAGACTTCCAGCAATAACAGACCACCAAATATCTAAAAAAACAGACAACCATACAGTAAAAACAGACAACCATATAGTAAAAATAGACCACCAAACACACAGACTTCCATAACCATCTCAGACCAGAAATTTTGAAATAAATAACAGCAAAAAGAAAATCTCCAACAAGCAGATTCGCGCTTGTGCTGTATGTCCAGCTTAATTGAAATCAGCCCATTTTTAAATTGAATGTCCAGCTTAATACCTGTAAAATGATAAGCAGAACAGCACAAAACAGCATACCGAAACTTAGATTTCTTACCCGTTTATCCCTTTTAATTATTCACCTCAGTTTCGATTAATCACCCTTCAGGACCAGGGAGATTATTAAGATATGAGCCTCTTAACTGCATATATTAATAACTCGAAACCAAAAAAAATAGAAGAGATATACAAGTGTTATTCTATCAACCTTCTAAAATAAGGTAGTTCTTTGCGGTCCAATTTTATTATTCCTACATATTTTTTTGGTATCGTGCCCTCATTAAACTCTTGATCTCCTCTTTTTCTACCTTCCTTGGCTAATCCATCTGCTAATGTGTTAACTTCTCTATATATGATTTATAGTATAATCTGAATTTTTTAATATATACAGAATCTCCTCAATTTCCTCCTCATATTTCCATAAAGATACTTGTTTATTAATTAAACTGACTAAGATTTTTGAATCTATTTGAATGTCTATATTTTTAATATCAGATTTTTTACACAATCTAATCCCTTCTCTTAAGGCTAAAATCTCAGCATGTAACGCCGATGAAGCATGAAACTTCCTTGTGAAAGCTAAAATTAGCTCACCTTCAGAGTTCCTTATCAAACCCCCCCCCCCCCCCCCCCCCCCCCTCCTGCTGCTCCAATGTCTCTGTCAAAGCTGCCATCGGTATTTAAAGCCATTCTTTCTTTCGGAGGTTTTTCCCTTCTACTATTTTAAAATGTTTTGGTAGCTTTTCTTTTAGATTCCAAAAAGTCATAATATCTTTATCTAGGCTCTTTCCCTGATTCTTTAATGGAGAAATCTCCGAAATTTTTCTAGTCTCTTCCTTTATCTCCTTCCAGATATCCTCTACCCTCATACGAGACCCTTCAAATCTATTTTTATTTCTAGCTTTCCAGATGCACCAGATGACTATTAAAGGAACATTACATTTAATCCATTTCTGTGCAGGATTTAAAACTTTTGTTTTACTCCATTTTTGAAATCTAGCTTTTATTGTGTGATGTTCATATTTTATGTTCAACTCTATTCCTAGTTTTCTCCATATTTCTGCTGCTACTTTTTCATTTGAGAAGATATGATCCAGTGTTTCTATTTCATTAGAATAGCATTCGCATCTTGATACTAACTGAATACCTTTCTTTATTAAGTTATTATCTAATGGAACAATATTAGATATAACTTTCCACATGAAAGTTTTAATTTTTTGAGGAGTTTCATTTTCCCAAGCCCATTTAAATAAATATTGCTCAACTTGCCTTTTTCTTATTACGTTCTTGACAGATTTAAGTGAAAATGTTCCTTTTGATGTTAATGTCCATTTCCATCCTTTTTTAGTGTGTTTAGAATAATTCTCCACTAGATCTCTTTGTTTAAGCATTTGAACCCAAACCTGCGAGCTCTTACTTTTATTTTTCTCTTTATGAATATCATCTTTTAAATAATACTTTGCACGCATAAATTTTGCCCATAAGCAATTATTTTCTTTCAATCTCCACCATCTCTTGCTAGCCCATGATTTAACTAAATCTGAGAGATCGATGAATCCCAATCCAGATTCTTGAACAGGGAAGAATAAATCATTCCATTTTTTCCAATGCAATTTATGTTTTCTTCTTTTTCCCCCATAAGAAATTAGCGAATTCCTTTTCAATCTTTTTAATTATTTTACTTGGTAATTTCATAATCATGATATTATGCATCAATGAGCTTTCTAATACATGTTTTATTAATATTATTCTTCCCCCATACTCAAAAATTCTTCCTTCCATCCCGCTATTTTCTTTTTTAATTTATCTATTAAGAAATCCAAATACTCGGCCTTGAGTTTGCCTTCATACACTGGACATCCTAGATATATCATTTCCCATTTTTTTGAGAGAAACCAGTGACTTTTTTAATCCTATGAGCTAATGCTACAGGAGCTTTATAAGATATCATGTATTGGCATTTTCTTTTATTGAGTTTTTGACCTGTTTCATCTTCTAAACAAATTAACAAGTTCATCAGATTTTGTAATGATCTATACCCTCCATTAGTGAAGATCATCACATCATCTGCATACGCTAGGCAACTCACTAGTGGAGTGTTTTTTGGTTGCCTGAATGTACCTATCGAACCTTTAACCATCTTTTCATTAAGATTAACTATTAGGAGTTCTAGATATATATTAAATAATGCTGGTGAAAGAGGATCTCCTTGTCTAAGGCCTCTGACTGGTTTTATTTCTTCTCCTACTTTTCCATTCGTAATAATCCTAACCCAAGTATTAGAGATGCATCTGTAAACTAGATCTATCCATGTTTCCGAGAATCCCATTTTTCTAATGATGAAACAAAGAATGTTCCATTCGACTCTATCAAAAGCTTTGGTTAGATCTAGTTTTATTATTACAATATGCCCTCTTTTTTTTGCTCCTATCTCTCTACACAATTCTTTAGCTAAACTTATATTTTCCATTAGCAATCTATTTTTCATGAAACCTGATTGTTCTATAGAAATAATTTTAGGTAGAAGGTGAGAAAGTCTATTTTGCATTATTTTTGCTAAAATTTTATATATTGAGTTACATAAACTGATAGGTCTAAAATCCTCCCCTATTTGTGGATTTTCTATTTTTGGAATAAGGACAATATGAAAGCTACCCCATTTTTTTCCTATTTCAGCTCCACAAAAGATGCTATTTATGGCATTTTCTACATCTTTTTTGATTATATCCCAGCAGAACTGAAAAAAACCACAATTCCATCCATCGAGACCTGTTGCGCTATCCTTGTTCATGCTAAAAATGACTGTTTTAATTTCAGCTTCATCAGGGAAATTGATTAACATGTTATTATCTTCAGCTGTAATTTTATTTTCAATTTTTTGTAATAATGTATAACCTTTAAGCTCATTTCTTTCACTTAATTGATTTTTGAAAAACTTTGTAAAGTAATTTTGAATATCTAAATCATCATGCACCCAACATTCCTTATTATTTTTTATACCACTAATTCAATGTTTCTGTTGTTTAAACTTAGTTATTCTTTGAAAAAATTTTGTGTTTTTATTTCCTTCTTTTAACCATTTTAATTTAGATTTTTGTTTCCAAAATACTTCTTCCATTAATAATTTAAGTTTCAATTCAGCTTGTGCTTTGTTTAAAGCACTTCTATTGTTAGCATTTTGATCTGATTCAAATTCTAATTCCTTTTTAGAAACTAAATCTTCAGCTTCTTTTACATTTTTGTTTATATTTCCAAATACTTCCTTATTCCATTGTTTCATGTCTATTTTTAGCCTACTGAGTTTGTGATTCAATATTTGGATAGAATTTCCTGATGCACCTCTATTCCAGGATTCTTTTACCATATTCAAAAAACCATGATGCAAACACCAAGCATTTTGAAATCTAAAAGAACCTCCTATGTAAGTAGAGTTATTAATGGTAATTAAAAGTGGGCTATGATCAGAGCAGGTCTTATTCAAATGTTTCACTTCTGTCGCACCGAGATGCTCAAGCCATAAAAAGTTAAATAGCACTATGTCTAATCTAGCCCAGATTGTGCCCTTCTTTTTCCAGTTATTACACCATGTAAAAAGAGAGCCCAAAAATTTAGCCTCTATTAAGCTAGTTTTGTTTACAATATCATTAAAATGAAGCATGGCTTTTTTATTTGGAGCTTTTCCTCCCTTCTTTTCTTTAAGACTTCTAACTGAGTTAAAGTCTCCACCTATAATCCAAGGCTTTTTTCCTAAAGATATTTCCTCCATATCTTTCCATAAATCTTTTCTATCTTCTATTTTATTTTTGGCATAAACTATCGTGATAATTTCATTAACATTATGACTCAAACTAATATTTATTAATTGATTTGTATCTTTTATGATTTTTATATTTAAATTACTTTTCCACATTACCCAGATTTTACCATTATTGTTAGCATATGCATGATCAAAGCCTAATATGTTTTTGTAATGTCCTATTTGATCCCTATCTACCATGGGTTCAACTATAGCAATGAGATTAATCTTATGCAAATATATTAATTTTTTCAATCTATTTCTAGAGGGAAGATTAGCAATTCCCCTAATGTTCTAGTAGATGTAATTATACATTAGTTAATGATTTAGCTTGCGCTCTAGTAGTGCACTTAGTTTCGTATGTTTTATTTAAATATTTTTTCATATTCCTTGGTTTTTTTAAGGAGCTCAAATCCCCTCCTCTTTCTCCTTTCCATTCTCGACCCATTTGAATGGCCATTATTTTTAACTCCTCAATGGCCCACTCCTTGTTACCCATGTTATATTTTAGTTTTTCTAAGTTAATATCATCTCTTAGCATTCTAACTTTCTGATCTTCTTCCTCTCTATCAGTATAAAGAGAAGTTAAACTTCTTAATTCTAAATCCTCCTCTGAATAATCAATTATAGGAACTGCCCATGCTCTATTTTTTTTTGTTTGTTTTTCATATAAACTCTTGTTCTTTTGTTTAATTCTGCTATTTTCTTTATCAATTCTGCCCTTCTTATATCTTCTAGATTAGCTACTGCCCTCTCTTCTTCTGTATTCAATTTCTTATATTCAATAAGTTTTATATCATTTGCATCATTATTCTGTTCTTCAATATGAACAGATTGTGTGAGTTGAGGTTTTATTTGATAACTCACTAACTCCCCCCCCTTTCCAGCAGCAAATTTTTCCTCCATCATCTGTTTGTTTTCATCCCTTCTTTTTTTAACTAAACAGACATCAATACCATGACCCATTTTCCTGCAGCAAGAACAATAATTTGGAAGGTTTTCTGGAACAACTTGCTGCCAGAAACCTCCTCCATTTGTGCTTCCTATCCAAATTCGCGAGGGAATAGTCTTATGTAAATCAGTTTCAATGCAAATACGTGCTACACTTGGTCTGGAAAGTGTGGCAGTAGCACCATCCAAGAGAAGAGGAGAACCAATAGAGCAAGCAATACGATACAGAGCATATTTGTCAAAAAAATGAATCGGTAGCAAGGGAAACAGGAACCATACCGGAGCTACCGACGATTCCTCCTTCGTGGAGAAATTTTCAGACCACCTGAAGGTTCTCATGGGATAACCCATGATGTACCAGATGCTTTGCAACCATATTCTATGAAAATCCTCTTCGGAAAACAATTGTATCAGCACATGTTTGTCGTCAATTAAACCAATCTTAATAAGCATTTTAAGCTTCAAGGAATCAAAGAAAGCATGAATGTCTTCCATGCGAGGACGCCCGTGTGAGAATTTTCCAACGAGAGTGAATTTGTGAGGCTCAGTTAGCTTCTGTAAGTCATCGGGCGAGAACAGAATCGAGGGATCCTCGATAAAATTTGCGTGAGTGTTCGAAGAAGAGGGTACTGTGCGCGCGTTCTTATTAAAAAAATTAGAAAAGGATTTCTTATTCTCTAAGTAATCCATTTCCAAAGAAAATTATAAAAGATGATTACTTGCAGCAAATATGTCTCACATATATATATACAAGTTTGCTAGGGTTTTAGTAATAAATGAATTTAATTATATATTTAAAACTCTTTTAAATAATGATAACTTAAATTCAAATCCTTTAAATTTTTTTTTAATGAATTTATTCATTAAAAATCAAGTTCAATGTAACAAATTAATTATTTATTTAAATAACAAATTTAAACTTTCTAAAACTTAAATTCAAATTTAAATAATAACTAATTTTTATTTGTGATTTAAAATAAACTTATCATTTTAAATAACTATAGAGAGTGAAAAATCACAACCATTACTATTCATTATTAATGTGCAACTCTATATGTCCAATTAACATTGATAGTAGGCTTAAATCATATTTTGATCCTATAAGTCATAAGTGGCCTCTAGTAATATAATATTACTATCCAAGTTAAATGAAAAGCTCATGATCTAAGACAACATTAATATAGCTAATGGCATAATCTATTTGTCTCATGATATCTTGATAGAATAAAAGGCATGGACAAAGTCAACCTCATATCATTCTATCTTTGATTACTCAAAACCCAATTAGATGGATTAATCAATTGATATTGATCTTCATCAATTCATTTGAACACGAACATGCATTTCTTAGTCTCAATTGTCAAGGAGACCCAAAGATATCACTCTTATAATAAGAGGGACAATTTTCATCTTAATTGATCAAATATCACTACATAATTTTTATTATGTTCAAGTATAACTTTCATAGCCATCTGATTAAAGATAACATTTGATTATATCAAAACATAATATTTTTTATGTTGAGAACTATAGCTATCTCAGGTGAAAAAATTTAATAATATAACTATTAGAGATTAACTTATGACTTTGATCCATGTAATAATCTCAAGATGGATCTATCCAATATTTATTCTCAACAAATAGATATATATTTAATTTATATCTCATACACATATTCATCACATGAATATCAATCAAACTTTATATTAATCTTAATTCTTTGTTATTCCCATAATAATAACCGATTAGGGACATTTAGAATAATTAATAATATTATTCAAGGATATTATATATAATAAACATATAAATCATAATAATAATTAATTCTCACAAATATTCAAAATACCATGTCCATATGATAGGACTAGAGCACTATTACTAACAAAAATAACTTAATTGATAGACTCACTAATAATAATCCGATTAGCAAATCTGCAAGCTGTCTAATCTTGGGAACATGAGTTTGATCCTAGAGATACTAGTTATGTACTCCAACTTATCTTTTCCAATCACCAACAATTTTACAGACCACGTGTAGATTACATCTTGTTTGACATAATTCAAAAAAAACTAAAATAATTTTTTAAACAACTTATTCAAATTTATTCAAAAGAAACTAAAAAAACTAAATTGATAGACTCACATATTGTTGGAATGAATCAACTTTAGAACTATTTTTCAATATATTTATAATAAAGTTTGCTCGGATGCATTAAATGAATTAGTTTTAGCAATATTCCTGACCACTTCATGAACATCTCTCATTTGAATAAATTCAAATGGATATAAAAGAATATTTTAACAACTTCTAGAATGCATCTTATTTAAACACTTTCAAATGAAGCACAAGAAAATAGTGCAAACCACACGTAGAATACATCTTGTTTGATATAATTCAAAAAAGCTAAAAGAATATTTTAGACAACTTTTGGAAAATATTGTATTCAAATTTATTCAAAAGAACCTAAATGGAATATTACAAAAATCACTACTAAAACTTATATCTTGTTGAATCATTTCCAAAAAAAAACTAGGCAATATATTTCAAGTTACTTCTAGGACACATCTAGTTAAAACTCATTAGAATGATATTGAACAAAAAATTATCCCAGAATACTTGTACACCTTATCACATTTTAACACTTTCAAACACAGTAAAACACATTGAGATTTTTTTCTCATTTGAACTTATTATAGTAGGGAATTAAATAGAATATTTTATAACACTTCTAAAATACATCTTTTCGTTCATTTTCTGATGAGGAACACAAAAATATTTTATACAACTTACATATCATTTCTAGAACTCAAACATTCCATATCATTTCTAGAACTCAACTTTTTATAACTCATTTGAATGATACTTAGTGTATTTCAAACTACTTCTAGATGCATTTCATTTGAATTTATTTAATTGAGAAACAATAATTTATCTTGAGAATTTCTTTAACACACAAAAACTATTACAAAGGCATCTAGAATCTATCTTGTTCAAACATGTTCAAAAAAAAAAGGAATAAACCTCAAGAGATACTATATTTAACAAAGTAAAATTCAAACTATTTTAAGTTTTAATAAAATTTTAATGTAAGATATTATGACAAATATCTTGACTAATGTTTGCTTCAACACAAAATGAATGCATTTGAAACAAAATTAGTCAATAAAAAGTCATTCAACTAAATATCCCTCATTGACATTTTATTGGGATAAAACACACAAAATCAAGATATATATGATTTATTGCCACATAAGTGTATCCAAACTATTAAATAACATAATATATGAGTATGAATCAAAAGAAGAGTTATTCAGACATGATAAATAAAAAAAATGGAAGAAAAGATAAATTTGGCTCACTATTTCAAATTTGATTTCTTTTATTTTACAAAGAAGTCTAGTCTACCTTTCAAATAATTTTTTCCCTATTTTATATAAATGTTTTCTCCTTTTTCTTATAATAATTTCCAAAATAAAAATTTGCCTTTGAAATAAATGGAAAATAGACAAAAGTAGGAATCAATGGTTAATAGAAGAAATAAAATTAAGTTGTATCATAAAATATATTATGCATATTAAAATACTTAGCACATAAGGTACTCCACCTAGATTTGTTCCATTTAAATCTAATACTAAATTTTACAACTTTTCACCCATAGAATAATGTTTGTATCACTTGCACTCTAGAAGCCTATTTTTCTAGTTCCTCCTTTGTTACTTGCTAAAGAGAGATGATAGAATGCTACTAACAACATATGCGACCACTAGTAAACATTTAGCCATTCATGAACTCTTACCTAAAGATGAAAGGTCTCTATTCTGTGAACTTCTCCTATGAAACATGTCTAGAAGTAGACTAATTATGATATACTTTGATAACAGTATCAATTTGAATAAGCCACATATAGAGCCATGACTGAATCTCAACTTGGTTAAATAATTGATTATGGCTATCCTATCATGAGTTCCCATTGTTGGTAACCTACCCAACTTAGTGGTTATGGCAAGCAAGGTTTGCATGTTATCATAAGATGATAAAAAATAGTAATTCAATTCTATAATGCAAGGTTATCATAAGATGCACATTTTGAAATATTTTCTTTATTATCAATCAAGATGTTGTATAATTCTTTATCACACACCATATGATGTAATAATTATTTGGCAATCTTAATAGAAATAGAACTAGTTATTTTGATAATTATTCATATTTTGTTTGTTTAGAAAATAACTTTAAGATCAACAATTTCACTATATTGTGATTGACATATTACGATGAATAATAGTGAATTTAAATAATTTTTGAGTAAAATGTGAGATTTGATAGATTGTTAAGAAGGAGATGAGTGAAAAGTCATATAAATTCGTAATATTTTTTGTGTTACAACTTTGTTACATGTCATTGAGCTATAAGATAATTTTAATGTCTATTTTTGTCCAAAACTCTATACAAATAATCATGATAATCTTCAAAAGTTATGATTCTACTACCTCATTGACAATTCTTTCACTATGCAATATTTGGCTATAGAAATTGTTTGGAGTCACAATCATACTAGCTCATAATATTTTAAGGTTATGTTATTAATTTTATGTCACACCAACTAATTACTCGACTTTGCTAAAAGTCATGACATCCTCTATTAACACAAATTTCTCATTACAAAGCTATCACATCCAAGTAAAAAGTGGTGATGCCATTCCTAGTGTCATGACTTTAACTATAATAGTTCAAGAAAATAATACTCGTGCCATTATCATTTTTAGGGTCATGACTTTCTTCTCTTGAAGAATGACCAACCAAAGATAATATATATATAAGTCATTCTGGTTGTTCCATGACTCATTCTAGGTGCCATGACTTTAGTTACAAAGATGAAATATATAAGTCATGTCTATTCTTATTGTCATGACTTAGTATTATAGAGGTGAAATGTGTTGTTGCGACCATTCCAAATGCATGATTTTATGTTCCAAAGATTAAATATATAGCCACGAGCATTCATAATTCCTAATGCTATGACATTCTAAAATTAGAAAAAGATCAAAGTCACCACTCATTCCTATAGCCACGACTTTGTATTACAGAGATAAAATGACAAATCCATGTTATTTCTAAAAATTATAACTTTCTACTTAAATTTCACACTCAACCATTTGATTTTAAAAAAAAATGTGACCATTTTGAGAAAACTTTAGGGCATGAGAAAAAAGATGTAAAACTAGGGTTTTGGGACAAAAATTTGTCCAATCCTAGGGATGATCCAAGAGCAAATGGTCGATGTAAGACACAAATATAAACACTAAGGGGGAGGGGGTGTGAATTCAATTCACCTTAGGAGCAAATCGATGTGCATGATAAAGTATTATAGATTTAGAATTAAATTCCTAGACACTCTTGAGGACTTTAATTGAAACCCAAAATTTCATGAGATATATCTCAAATTATCTCATATAAATTCCTTCTCAACATCAAATTAAATTTAGGCCTAAGGTTATGGTATCTAATTATGTGTGTTGGATGATTAATGAATGACATTAAATTTTGATTTTGTTGTAACTTAGATATTGATAAATATGGTATTTATATTGAATTAAAATTTTAGTTTTACTATTCGTAGGTTTGTGCATACTATTATGTTAGATGGTGACATATAAGCTATGAAGTATACAAACACATAATGATAAAAAAGTAAGTGATAGCCCTTTTGATCTTGAGTATGAGAAAAACATATATATCAAAACCTAACTTTGAGATAAGTTAATAATGCAAGTGTAGAGCTTATGAAGACGAAAGCTTAAATACTTTTATAACTCAATTTATTATAAATGTCTTAGAAGATTTAACCCTCAATTGATATATCTATTTTACATAATATTTTTCTGTGGGTTTTATCTTTAGTATAGAAATTACATGTCATCATAGTAGATGGTGAAATGTAAGAAATAAGACATGTGCTATTGGAGGCAAGTCATAAGGTCATATTAATCTTGTGAGTAACTCTCTATTCTATGACTACTACTAGTGATATTTAAAAAAAGCATATGTTAATTATACAAGTATGGTAGTTACGAATCCAAAAGTACTAATACTTTTACTACCACATAAATTTATATTAATGTGATATATAAGATCGGAGAATAAAAATGCAAATATAATGCAACCATCAAGGATAATTGATCAGTTGCAAAAAAGTTATAGACTTTTAAATTACACTCCAGTAGGGATGGTTTGTCATTTTAGTGGTAAAGTGCCAAGGGGATAGTTATGAAGAGACTATCATTAGAGAGGATCTAATAGTTGATAATCACCTTATATGCTAATTAGACACTATGACAGTTCCATAATAATCCTACATTCATTTGTAACTAAGCATAGTAATATTCAAACTATTTACACAAACTAACATATATAATGAAATGGAGCAACCCTAAAACACCAGAGTCATATCAAAAACCTAGTTTTATCTTTTTAACTAGAATAATAGTTAATTAATAGTTGGTTATTTGAACAACCTTCATAATTTCTATGGCATTGATATCAGGATAAAAACTAATTTTACAACTTCTATGATTGGTATACTTATGGGATTGGTTGGATGGTATAACCTCATCCAATGAGATTTTGTGACTTTGTATAATCCTAAAAATTAGATATTATAACAAAGTCACAATAATTTTTTGATATTATTGTTAATAATTATTTAGTTTAGTTAAGAAACTTTAGTTGAAGTAACAATTATTGAAAAAGGGTATCTCTGATTTTAATAGTTTAGATAATAATACCTTAATTTTGTGTCTTGATTTGTATTGCAACTTGTGTTATTTATATTTTTTTTTAATGATTTTTTCTATTTTTCTTACCAACACATCCTTTATAAATTGAAACTAAGGGACTGAGCTAATACCTCTAGACCTTGAGATTGAGAGAATCAAAAGAGAGCTTTTGAGACAGAGTTGAGAAAGAACCAATAAAAGAAACTGACAGTAATAGAGAGGCATAAAAAGGTGATAGGCAAGATATCTAATAGCCAAACTATCAATAGATATTGAGAGACTAATAGTGACCTACTATGATGGACAACTACTCTAAGATTCAGTTGCAACTAGTGGACCCAAATTATTTCAAGGTTAAATTGTGTATGATAGTCATGGTTCAATAATATTAGTTAAGTGGGGTGATATTAAAGAATCTGAATGGGCATGTCATAATGTTTTGTAAGTTATATGACACAATTAAATGAATAAAGTTAGTCGAGATGTCATCAAGTTACGTCTATTCCCTTTTTCTATGAGATAGAAGACATAGAGTTGCTTCTAGTACTTATTTCAAAACTTGATTAAGCATTAGAATAAACTTGTGTAGGCATTCCTCACAAAATTTTTCTAACATCAAATTATCTCATAGTTATAAAGTATGATAAGCTAATTTTATCATAATGAGTTAGAGACTTTGTATGATACTTAGGATTAATTTTAGAAGTTATTGAGGATATGTCCTTAAAATATATTTGAGTTGTGATTCCTAACACAAACCTTGTACAATAGGCTAAACTATATGATAAGGTGTACTATTGATATGTCATTGGTAAGTTGATTATGAATAAATTACCCAAGAAAGCATATTATTTATTTGAATAATTAGTGAAGAATAACTATTAAACTCTAGAAGACCATCTCTTTGGGAGAAAATAAGCTAGAATATTGGAGTTGGATAAATTTATCATGATGGAGGCAAATATGAAGATATTTCTTAAAAGATTGAAAGCCCAAGAGGAGAAGCAAAAAGGAATGGCAGAAATCTTTGCTTTACAAATACAAGAAATGATAAATTTCGATTTTATTTATCAAATGAAGGAGCTCAATGATTTGTAAAGCAAATGGTATTTATTATAATCAATACTAACAACCCAATTTACTATCATCCAAATATGAGAAATTATAAAATTTTTTATTATAGAGGCTATGCAAATGAGTAGTATAATATTAGATAATTCTCAAAGTATTTTTGGAATAATTCTATGAGACATAATATTTATGGAGAATCAAGTTTGCATTATCCATATTCAATATCGAAAAATAGTTTTTCACCAATGACAAATTGATAGAATTATTGATTGAGATGAAATGAATAAATAATTTTAAAGATGACCTTATAGTGAGGCTTGAGATGAAGTAGGAGCAATTGAACACAAAAATAATGTGTATAGAGAATTAAATTAGATAATTGGTAAAATTGGTGAAAGGAAAGAGTATTAATGAACTATTGAGTAATACCAAAGCAAACCTAAAAAAGTAATCATTAATTGTACTTAGAAGCCTCAAAGAGATTTATAAGCAAAAAATAGAGGAATGAAATAGAGGGATTTGAACTGACAATGCCATAACTTCCTCAAAAGTTATTTCTCCCGACATCATATCATTTCTCAATGCTAAGATATCTAAGGAACAAAATAACCAAATCAATCCTTTATCTATGATAAAATAATGAGTAACTAAGGAGCAAATAAAGATTACTCGAAATACTAGAAAAATAAATATGACTGAAATTGATGCAAAAGGTAATTTTTTTCCAAACCTTTCTTTTCCATAATATTTTAGAAAGGAGAAATTAGATGAACATTGTGAAGCATTTTTCAATATATTTTGTAAGTTAAAGTAAATATTCTATTTTCCTAAGTATTGTCTCAAATGCTGAATTATATAAAAATCATGAAAGATGTAATGAGTAGTAATAGAAAGTTGTAGACATTTGGTATGGTGAACATGATGAAAAAAATAGCACAAATATTCAATGAAAACATTCATAGAAATGGAACGATTTGAGAAGTTTTATAATACCATGCACTATTAGATAGTGTATATTTTGAGAGATACTATGCAATTTGAGATCAAATGTCAATTTGATATCATTATCAATATTTCAAAGATTGAACATCAGTGACATTACTCCAACCTCTCTCTCACTACAAATGACCAATCGATCAATAAAATGCCCAATATGTATTATTAAAGTTGTATTGGTTAAGGTTTGTGTATTTAGTTTTGTTATAGATCTTATAGTGTTGATATGCAGGAAGATCAATATGCTCCATTGATTTTGAGATGATTATTTTTAGCCACTAGACAAGCCCTCATTGTTGTCAAGTAGGAAGAGTTCACACTTCACGTAGGCTATGAGAAAGTGAAGTTTAACCTTTAAAAAGATATATAGAGTCCGTACAATAATGAAATATATTGTTGAAGGATAGATAATCTCTTCCACACTACAAGACAACAAAATATGGACTTCTGGTTGAATGATTTGTAGAATATTGCATGCCTAATAAAGATGAGAAGGATCACATAAAAGATAAATTATGGAACTATGAAAGTGAAGATGAGATTGAAGAGAATGACTTCTATGGAGTCATGGCATTCTTCAAAATCATGATTTTAGAAGGGTCCAAAGAAGAGTACTCCAGAGAGGTGAAAAAAAAAAGCAAAATACTCAAATTCTTTTCACAATTCTATGAAGAAAATGATGTAGAAGATTTGAAGAAATTATTGATAGTGAAAGCATAGGCAGAATTCCAACTAGTGGTAGATAAAATGATAGAAGACGACAACGATATCAACAGTTATGGAAGATCCAAAATAAGTAGAAAATAAATGGAGATAGAAATGAAAGTCATGGCTTTGACCAACACCACAACTTTGGAGATATATAAGTTAAAGAAAGAAGCTACCACAAACCATAGTGTTATGACTTTGGAGTTTCTAAAAGAAAAAACTCAAGGTATAATTCAATAAGAAGCCACAATAAAGCCCAATACCATAACTTTGGAGTTCAAGAAAGAAAAAGCTTAGAGTGAAGCCCAACAAAAAGCTTGGTGATATTTAAAGTGATAGAATCCAAAAAGGATGAAGCTACTATGATTTAAAAAGCTATGACATCAAGAGAAAGAGAAAAAAAAGAGAGAAGCCTTAAGGGCGAAACATAAATTATTATTTAATGCTGAATGAAAGCTCGGGAAGAAAAGAAGTGGAAGATTACATGATGAAACTAGCCTGGATAACTAAGATCCTCAATAGAGGTAACAACTCCTTGATGATCTAGCTATGAATGTTAAATATAATTCTACGTGGGAGATACCCCAAATTGTATCCACTCACAAAGATCATTTTGCCCCTACAAATATAGTAATGGAACTCAAATTGCACCATGACTCATTATATGTATACAAAAAGTAGCCCCAATATTTAGGCACAATATGACTTTCAAGCCTAGTTATAACAAATATTTATGGAGGATGGATCAAAAGTACAATTCTTTTATATATAAGATAGTAATTACTTGGGGATGAACATTCACTTTAGTGTATGAGTTTATTTTGTATGTAAAAGAATAAATAAAAATAGGTATCATGTGATTACTCATGATGTGTTTGTTTAGAAAAATTGCTTTTAAATATAAACTTTCACTAAATTATGATTTTGATAGAATATGATAAATATTAGTGAATGTTATTGATTTTTGGGTAAAATGTGAGACTTTGTGAATTTTTGAGAATGGGATGAGCCAAAGTCATATAAAGTGATAGTATTCTATATATTACAACTTTATTACACCTCATTGAGCCATAAGCTAATTTCAGCATCTATTTTTGGCTAAAGCTCTATGCAAATAGTCATCATAATCTTTATACACAACTATACCACCGACTTAATATAATTATTTCACTGTACAACGCATTCTTTTTTGCTACGAAACTTTCTTGGAGTTTCAATCATACTAGCTTATAATATTTTTTATGACTGCAACATTACATTTATATCTTAGCATCTAAGTACCTAGATAGCACTATCCATGATATCCTCTAGTGCCATGACTTTTTTTTATAGAGCCACAACTCCAAGAAAAAAGCCATAGTATTATCTCCAATGCCAAAATTTTTAGCTATAGAATATTCTAAAGAATAATACTTAAGCCGTGGATATTTCCTTGGCAGTGACTTTCTAATCTATAAAAATGACCAAAGTCACAACACATTCCCAGTATCATGATTTTTGGTTAAAGAGACAAAATATAAAAGTTATAGTCATTTTCAGAATTGTCAGTTAGTGTTATATAGGCAAAATATATAATCATGATCATTCCTTGTACCATGGTCATCTAATATAAGATAGAGACCAAAGGCACATCATATTCTCAGTGTTGTGACTTTATATTCCAGAGACAAAATATACAATTATGGCTATTCCCAATCTTATTTCATTCTAGAGCAAGAAATAGACTAAATACATCACTTTTCTTAGAGCCATGTCTTTATGTTATAGATACAAAAAGATAGAGCCATGACATTCCAAAAAGCATGATTTTCAACTTAAATTTTGCACCCAGCTATTTTTGTAAAGGCAAAACATGAAAATTTCAAGAAAATTCTAGGACACGAGAAAAGAGAAGCATGGATAATGTTTTGAGAGTAAACTTTCATCCAACCCTAGGAGAGATCTACAAACAAATGGGTGATGCAAGACACAAGTATTATCCTTGAGGGAGAAGGTGTGAATTTTGAATCACCCTAGATAAAATCTAAGGTGAATAATAGAGTATTGTAGATTTAGGATTTAAATTTTATATATTCTTAAAGGCTATCATTAGAAACTCAAAATTATACGAGATATATCTTAAATTATCTCATGTGAATTGTTTGCTAATTTTAGGCTAAATTGAGAGTTTTTATATTAGATTTCATGTGATGGATGATTAAAAAATGATTTTATGTTTAGATTTTATATTTATTTAGTTATTGATGGATGTGGTATTTATGTTCAACTAAAATTAGGATATCACTATTGATGAGTTTGTCTGTGTTATTGTAGTGAATGGCGATAGATAACTCATGAAGTACACTTATGCATAATGGTAGGAAATAAGTGAGAACCTTTTTGATCTTGATGTATGAAACAAACTTATATGTCAAAACTTGACTTTGAAATAAGTTAATTATATGAGTATGATACTTATGAAGCTAAAAACATGAATACTTTTATTAGTTAACTGATCCTCAATTAATATAAATATATTATAGAATATTTTTCTAAGAATTTTACATTTAGTCTGAGAGTCATATGTCATCATGGTAGATAGTGACAAATAAGCCACAAGACACATATAATTAGATAATTCATAAAGTAGTGATTATCCTATGAGTTACTTTCTATAGTATGACTATAATTGATGAGATTTAATGGAAAACATATATTAATTATATGAATATAATACTTATGAAGCCAAAAGTAAAAGTGATTTTACTACACCATCATTTACATTTAAATGATACATAAGTTCAAAGAATAAGAATGCACATATAAAATAACTTTTAAGTTAATAAGTTGCCTAAAAGGTATAGTCTTTTTAGTGACTTGATAGTTGAGATGACTTGTCATCTCAATAGTGATGTACCAAGGATATAACAATGAGGAGATTATCATTATGGAGGGCCTAATAGTTGATAATTACCTTGTATGCCAATATGCCACTAGGATATTTTCATAAAAATCATACTTTCATTATATAATCAAGTATAATAATAGAAAATATATGTTGATAATGGTTTCACTAGGATAATATGAGAAATCTTATCTTAGACATTCAACTTAGAATGAAAAATCCAAAGAAAAATTATGAATCAAACTTTTTTATTGTTTCATTTTTTTGGAAAATTAAAAAAAAATTAAGCATGTTTCATGCTAGTTCTGCTTACGTAGGAAATATATATTAATGAAGTTTCCACTAAGATAATATGTGAAATCTTTATCTTAGAAATTCAAGTTTGAATGAAAAATTCAAAGAAACATTATGATCAAATTTTTGTATTACTTATATTCTTTTGATAAATTAAGAATAAATAAATAAAAAATTAGTCTACCATGAATTTACCTCCATATTTCTCCCAAAAAATACCAATAATGAATTAAGAGAAAGATCAACCCCTTCCAATTTTAATATTGGATCTAAAATAAAATCAAAACAATAAAATAATAGATTTTTAACACATATTTTATATTTTTTTTGCATGTATTAGATTATTATTTTTAACACTTGTATAAGAGTCAAAATACAATGTAATTTTGCATAGGCAAAATGATGCAAAATAGTAATATGTTGATGAAGTTTCATGCTAATTCTGCTAAAATAGGAAATATATGTTGATGAAGTTTCCACTAGGATAATATGTGAAATCTTTATTTTAGAAATTCAAATAAGAATTAAAAAACAAAGAAAATTTCTAAATCAATCTTTATTTATTATTTTTATTTTTTGGATAAATTAAGAATAATTAAAAAAAATAGTCTACAATAAATTGACCTCCATGTTCAACCAAAAAAAATCTCATAATGAATTAACAGAATGATTAACCCATTCCAATTTTAATATGGGATCTAAAATAAAATCAAAACAAAAAAAATATTAGAATTTAACACATATTTTAAATTTGTGTTGCATGTATTAGATTATTATGTTTAACACTTGAATATGATTCAAAATACAATGTAATTTTTCACAGGTGAAATGATTCTAGGAGCTAATAGGATAATATATATCTAAAAACATATTCATGCAAATAGGAAAAAACTTGTAAGAAATCAACTTATTTTTTTAGTTGTTTACCATCAATATCCAAAATATTTTTAGTAATGAATTTGTTGTTTTATATGATACAACTTTTTGTTGCAATAAGCACATAAAATTAAACTTAACTCCCACATCTTAAATAAATCTTTTTGGTTTTAAGCTTTGAAGTTTGAACTTTCTAATATCTTACAATTTATAGCTCAATGTTGGGTTTAATAATTTATTTCTAGATTTTTTTAGTGAGTCATAGGATAGTTTTCCTAATTGTACCATAAATTTAGTCATGTGACACCAATGATATAAATTTGATATATAAATATAGTCATATCTTCCATGTTAGATGTCACATTATGTAAAGTGATAAAAATTACTCGATCGCTACTTGTACTTTTGTAAAATACCAATGATATGCTCAAATTTTTCTCTATCATTTTTATAGTAATCAATTAAAATCTAATTTTTCTTGCTTGTATTGCAAATTTTCAATCTAAATAATGCATAACTAGACTCAAATAATCATTTTGTCCTGTTGCTTTAAATATCAAAATTCGAGGTAAAAGTAAGTTGGACAACTCAATTTACTTTTTAGAATAACTCATATTTTATAAAAGAATTTAATTGAGTTACTTCTAAATTATATTTTATTTGGTGTTTATATTGAGGATAGAATAATCTTCATAAGAAGATTCCACCATAACTCAATTGTAAATTTATTTCCAAATTTAATCACCATGATGATTTTGTAGTAGCTGAGGGATCAAAATAAAAAAAAAATATTATGAACACATTTATTTTTTTTACACATTTAAATCTTCAATTATATTTTTTTTCACTTCAATTAAGATTAAACATCACTCAAAAATTTTTTTAAAAAATTGTATATCCATTAAATAAACACACATTTTTGTCAATTTTGAATTTTTCCTAAAAGAATCCCATGCACATGAAGTATTTATCTTTGCCAATCTTTCCAAATTGTCATTGCTCAACCACTAAAAACAATTATCATATTTATTAATTATTAAATATCATCATTGCTTCATCTAATTTTCCCATCAATTGCTACAAAATTAACATCCTCATTTTCATGTTTATCAATTTCAAGAATTTTCACACATATGAAGGTAATAAGTATGATAAAGACAATGAAAAGTAGTAATTTTCACATGTCGGTTAATTAGATATGATATTTTTATCTTAAATGTTAATTTATATAAGGTTTTGCAGGATATGATTATAATGATTAATATTTTAATACATTCAATGTGAGGAAGGGCGTTGCAATGAAAAATCGCCCATTATGACATTTAAATCAATATTCCATGTTGATCATGAGATTTATTTAATAAGGGGGGTTGCAAAGATCAAATGATGATTGTCATTGCGGGGATGGGCTACAATGGTAAAATGGCCAATGTAGTGAAGGCGGTGGATTAGATGTAATGTTCAATTATCTATTACAACATTTAAATCCATGTTCCATGTGAGCAATCAAATTTATATAATAGCCAAGGAACCACAAAAAATATCTTAAAACTCTTAACATTTCTTGTAAGTTTTTTTTTTCCATATGGTCTATCCAAGCAATCATAAAAGAGCCAATATGTTTCAGCATAGAGAATTGATTGTTTAAGAAAACATGGTGTGGCACAAAGAAAAATTAAAAGATGAAAAATAAGAAAAGAAAGGATTAATTATTGGAGATGGAAAAGTTTATCACATTGTCTCACACATAATGAAAAATGAGATAGGGGTGTTCAATACAGATTCTTGAGACAATGATGAAACATTAAACTAACTCACCAAAGGGTAAATGATGTTCTAGCTGAAGCACATTATGATGCAAAATAGGCAATAAAAAATTAAACTCAATTCTAGGATGCTAGTGCCTAAAAAATGATGAAGAGATAAAGCTATTTGAAACTATTAAGGACTCATATAATTATATAGAAAGAAATGAACATCGCACATAAAAGCTAATCAGTTATATGCATCATATTCACACAAAGATAATGACAAAGATCACAAAACAATCTAATTGGAGATAATGAAATCAAAACTTGGAATATCTTTTGATTAAAAAAAAAGAACTAACCTTCAAAACAAAAAATGTCTAAAGATAAAGTTAAATAAAACAACAAGAATAATATTTTTACTTGTCCTAAAAGCCATAACCAAAAAATAGCATGTTTGGAAATGTCAAATATATATTTTTTAAATCTTTCTATTCTCTCAACAATGCCAAATGATTCAAGTTTCTTGGGCTGAGTTTTTGCTCTATATGAATTGCCAAAACTAATTCTAGCTAACTGAAATATAGGCAATTTATTTCAACATAAAGATTCGATTGTCTTAAAAAACATGTTGGATACTAACAAACACTAGAATGTAAGAAATAAAAATAATAATGATAAAATATGAAAGTACCTCAACAAAGTTCAAATGATGTGAAATATGGTCGATATGAGCACCAAGACTTGATAAAAAATTTTTAGTGTGTGGTATACTAATATGGTAGATTTGAGGTTTGATGTGAACTAAACTGTGACTTCATAATCTTTAGTTTTACCGGCACATCGATATATCTCTAATGGAGATATATGAATAGAAATATCTAACAAAATTTGAGATTGACAAACATGCTAGATACCTAGTGTTGATAATACCACAAGTTTATAGGACTTAAAAACGCTAAGGTGATGCCTCCTCGTTCACATTAAAAAATTATATTTTATCGCCTTTCTAAACCATAAGGTTGGAAACACACATGTTGCAATGAACAAAAAAGAAAAAATCCAACTCATATTTTCAATACAAACATAAGTGTAATTGCATTTAAAAAAATAAAATCACCAAGGAAAATAAAAAATACAACTAACCTTTCCCCCCAAACATAGATGCTTTATGAAGGGGAATAGAAATAAAATATACCAAGATAAATGAACACAACACAATAAAATTAAACTAGTTATATGCATGACATTCATGCAAATATGATAACAAAGAACATACAACAACACAAATAGAGACAATGACATAAATATCTAGGATATTTTGGGTTTCAAAAAAAATGCACAGACATTCAAATCCAAAAAGTTTAAGGTTCTTCTTGAAAAAAGCATCAAGAATAGTTTAGAAACTTGTGCTAACTTCTATGTTCAAAAACTATCATAGTTGGAAGAGTCTAATATCTTGTAATATTATATTTTGACTTTTTCACTTTCTAATGAAGAGTTTACCAACTCTTCTAATTCACTACAAGAGTCACTAAATGTGATATTTTTGGAAATAATCAATTGGCCATTACAACAACTACAATTTCAAGACAATAATTAATCATAATAGAAAAATTTTCAGTAATCAAAACCATGCACCAAATACCCTTGTATAATAGAAAAAAATAAATATATGATGTAATATTGATCCCATCTTAAATCTTATACTTAAAAAAGAAATATTTCACTTATATGTGCTTTGCTTCATGAAATACCTAATTGGAGGCTATTTACCTCATTGCCTGACTATCATAGTAAATGATAGTGAGAGAAAATAGTACATATCTCAAGTCCTCGAGTAAATGATATATCCAAATTATCTCACAAGTAACTAGCATCATCACTCTAAACTCTACCTCTACACTAGTTTTCAAAA
Source organism: Sapria himalayana (assembly GCA_029783825.1). NCBI lineage: Eukaryota > Viridiplantae > Streptophyta > Magnoliopsida > Malpighiales > Rafflesiaceae > Sapria > Sapria himalayana. Next base: position 332,830 of record JAREIK010002653.1, read on the forward strand.
TAAGAACCTACCTTTAATCTCAAAGGAGAAATGTTACCTCCAAGAAAAGTAAAAACCCTATGGTAGACCTCTTCATTGTGCATGGTAGTGTCAAACTCAAGTCTAAATACCCAACTAATTGGGAGTGTCTATAATATATGAAAGAGATTCTAAGTCTTGGAGACTTCTTCACATACCTCAATATGAGAAGCACTACATCAAGGTGATCCTACCGAGAAAGATCTATAAAATGACTAATTATACTAATTAAATATTTTATAGTTAGTCTATTAATAGTTAAATATTAGATCTTCCATATGATTTTCATATAAGAAGTTGAGTCAACTAGATAGGCAGCATTAGAAGTGAAGTTCATACCTGAATCATTTGGAGTAATTGCGAGAGAATAAAACCAAAACACAACTCTACAACACTATCAAGTACATATCTCACCTATGACAAGATGATATCCCACTTAGAATAAACCACTTGTATGCTAAGAAAGTATCCGAGTCTAACATGCTCATTTAACTGAAACTATGTTTGAAGGTACTCCTTGAGTTGGATGATACCCAAATCATCATCTTTTGTAACTAGAATGGCATCACATAAACATTCAATAAAATCATCTTACCATCAGGGCTCTACTAGAAAAAAAGCTAGTAACCCAATTATTTAACCCATATGAGGTGACATCTTATGAAAGCCTAGCAAACTAGTCTTTTGATGACTACTTTAGAATGTACTATATTTTCCATACTTTGAAAACTACATCTATTTATGTTATTTTATATATACCTTCTACTCAATGTCATCATAAATAAATATATTCATCATGTCTAGTAGGCATATCCTCCAACTATAAGAAGCTACAAAAGAAACAAGAATCCATACCAAGAGCTTCTTGGATATTAGATAGTAAGTATCATGATAGTTTACTCCAAATATCTGAGTAACTTCTCTTGCTGCAAGTCTTACCTTAAGATAATTTACCTTCCCATGTGGACATGTATGATAGTGAATACTTGCCTAAAGCCAATAATATAACTTCCAAAAAGTCATGATACTAACCTGAAGTCTCATTATAGTGTAGATGCAATCCTAGATGAGAAAATATCTCAGATAAAAATTTGGGTATCATAATACCTTTTAGATGGAAGGCAGTGAATGGAGGGGCTGACTATAAAATCATCTAGCTCATCATTAAGCTTGTCTCTATTTTGAATAGGTATTGTATGCCCTTTACTAGCTCTAAGTGAGCTTGTACTTGGGAAGAGTCATTGAGATCTATGTTATATGGGCTTTAAAGAGATCTTCCTTCTAAGGAAACTCATTCTTCTTAGGATCAACATAACTAAATTTATTGGTAGATTAGATGTAGGTGATGAGTGACTCTGTCTACTAGTTGGTAGTTTTGATAAAATTATCGATAAACTTAAAAAAGAAATGGCTCCATGTGCATTATTTTGACTCACACTCTAGGTTCGAAATACCCTTAAGATAAGGGTAAAGTATTCTCAACTTGTCCATCGATGAGTTACCAAGCTTATAAAGCACATGTAAATGGTCCAAATTACTCAAACATATAGAAAGAGATAATACTATCAAAGAGAAAATATATAATCTGTCATACTTTATCCCAAAAGAGTGTTTCCCATAGTCTTTTAATCATACAAATAAATATTAGTAGAAGTAAGATCAAAGTCAAAGATGAGTTGTTTAGAAAGATAACTCACATAGAGTAAACTAATAGTGCAAAAAAGAATTACCATAACATGAAAAGTGAATAAAATACAATTACTTGTAAAATTGATATTAGCTTTTATGGTGATAATTTAGTAGTTTGATGTTTTTATATTACTTTTTATCTACTTATTCATCTTGTTCTTCTTCTTATTCTTCTTTTTTTATTTCTTATTTTCATAATAAAAATAATCATGTTCTTCTTATTCTCCACCTTTTTCTTCTTTTTTTTATTTTTTTAATCATCATCATCATCATCAACATCATCATTATATTCCTATTCACCATCATCATTATGTTTTTTTATTCTTCAGCATCATCATCATCTTCTTCTTTTTTTTCTTCATTTTAATCCTAAATATCATCTTTTATTTCATCTTCTTCTTTATCTTGACAAGCTAAAATGAGTACGAGGAATACCATTTTTACAAGCTAAAATCTACCCTTAGACCCCCTTACACACATATCCCATTCCTAACTAACTTAAAAAAGTAAAATGAGTACGAGGCTAAAGAGAAATCTATATACGACACTAATTGTTAAGTGCCCCCATTTTGCATTATTGAAGCTTTATTTTATTTTTCCTAGCCTTCATTTGGACCTTTAATTTGCGTTTTTCTCATCCCCATATTGCCTTCTTGAAGCTCGCTTTATATTCCCTCTTCTACTTTAAGATGTTAGATGTCCTCCTCCTTGCTTAGCTTTGGTGCTTAAACTATTACTTGCATATTTCCTACATCCAAAAAACATTCCACATAGGGTTTTTTATCTATTTCTTGTACCTGGAATTTGCTGCTGATTCTTCTTCTTATTCTTCTTCTTTTTCTTCTTTTTTTTTCTTTTTATTTTTTTTTTCTTCTTCTTCTTCTTCTTCTTCTTCTTCTTTTTCTTCTACTTCTTTTCTTCTTCTTCTTCTTCTTCTTCTTCTTTTTCTACTTCTTCTTTTTCTTTTTCTTCTTCTTCTTTTCTTATTCTTCTTCTTCTTCTTCTATTTCTTCTTTTTCTCCTTCTTCTTCTTTTTTTTCTTCTTCTTTTCTTCTTCTTCTTCTTCTTCTTCTTCTTCTTTTTCTTCTTTTTCTTCTTTTTCTTCTTTTCTTCTACTTTTCTTCTTCTTCTTCTTCTTCTTTTTGTCATTCTTTTTCTTCTTCTTCTTTTCTTCTTCTTCATCTTCTTTTTATTTTATTTTTCTTCTTATTCTTTTCCTCATACTTCTTTTTCAGCATCATCATATTAATTATTTTCTTTTTATTTATCTTCTTCTTATTTATCTTCTTCTATATTTTCTTCTTATTTTTCTTTTTCTTTGTCTTATTAATCATCATCATCATATTTTTATTCTTCTAATTCAACATCAACATATTATTTTTTTGCTTATTCATCTTTTTCTTCATTTTCTTGTTCCACCATTTTATCATCTTCAACATCATCATCATCATCATTATCTTTTTTTATCATCATCATTATCATATTTTACTTTTTATTCTTCTTTTCTTCTTCTTCTTTTTTTTCTTTTTCTTCTTCTTCTTCTTCTTCTTCTTCTTCTTCTTTTTCTTCTTCTTTTCTTCTTCTTCTTCTTCTTATTTTATTTTTCTTCTTATTCTTTTCCTCATACTTCTTTTTCATAATCATCATATTAATTATTTTCTTCTTATTTATCTTCTTCTTATTTATCTTCTTCTATATTTTCTTCTTATTTTTCTTTTTCTTTGTCTTATTAAATATCATAATCATATTTTTATTCGACTAATTCAACATCAACATATTATTTTTTTGCTTATTCATCTTTTTCTTCATTTTCTTGTTCCACCATTTCATCATCTTCAGCATCATCATCATCCTCAATATCTTTTTTATCTTCTTATTTTTTATTCTTCTTCATCTTTTTTATCATTTATTGTTTCTTCTTTCTTTTTTTATTATTTTTCTTATTATTATTCTTCTTCTACTTCTTTTTCTTTTTCTTCTTTTTCTACTACTACTATTGCTACTACTTCTTCTTCTTCTTATTCTTCTTAGCCTACTCATCCTCCTTTTATTACTTTTTTCTTCTTTTTCTACTTCTTCAACTTCAACATCATAATCATCATCTTTTTCTTCATCTAGGTTATCATCATCAAAATTCTTCATCTTCTTTTTCTTTTTTATTTTATTTTTCCTTTTTTAGCACTTTAACTTCCATTTTTTATCTTCTTTTACTACAACTTTTTCTTTGGTTTCTCCTTGTTCTTCATCATCAAAATTATCTGTTTCTTATTCTAATTCATCATCAACACGATCATCATCATCATCATCATAAACATCATACTAGAAAAGAATAATTCTTCTTCTTCTTCTTTTTCTTTTTTATTTTATTTTTCCTTTTTTAGCACTTCAACTTCCATTTTTTATCTTCTTTTACTACTACTTTTTCTTTGGTTTCTCCTTCTTGTTCTTCATCATCAAAATAATCTTTTTATTATTCTAATTCATCATCAACACCATCATCATCATCATCATCATCATCATCGTCATCATCATTATCATCAACTTCTTCTTCATCATTTTTTTTCTTTTCTAGTATTTTAACTTATTCTACTTTTTCATCTTCATTTTCTACTATTTCTTCATCTTATTATTTGTTATCTTCTTTTTTTCATATTTGTATTATTATTCATCATCATCATCTTCTTCTTCATCTTCCTTATCACCATCTTCTTAACCTTCTTCATAATCTTTTTCATCATTATTATTATGATTTTGTTCTTTTTCTTTTTCATATTCTTATTTGTTTTTTTTCTTCATCTTCTTTATAATTTTTTATATCTTCTTCTACTTCATCATTTTTATCTTTTTTTTTCATCTTCTTCTTTTTTTCTTATTTTATTTTTCTTTCTTCTTCTTCTTCTTTTACTACTTCTTCTATTATTTTTTCTATCTTTTTTGTGTTCTTTATGTTCATCTTCTTATTATTCTTCTTTTTCATATTATTCTACTTCTTTTGTACATTTTCTTTCTTCAACTTCGCCACATTTTTATTCAACTTCACCTCCTTTTTATTCAACTTCACCTCCTTCTTTTTCTTCTTTTTCTTGTTCTTCTTCATATTCTAATTCCTTTTCATCTTCTTCATCCTCTTGTTATTTTTCTTATTTTTCTTCATCTTCTTCAACTTATTCTTCTTTACCTTCATCTTCTCCTCCTCCTCCTCCTCTTCCTCTGTCACCTCCTCCTCCTCCTCCTCCTTGTTCTTTTATTCTTCTCTACTAGTACTGCTACTACAACTACTTCTACTTCTTTAATTTCAACCACATCTTTTTTTTGCTTCATTTTATTTTTTTCAACATCATCATCCTTTTCTTTTTTTTTCTTCATATTTTTCATCTTATTCATCATTGTGATTACCATAATCATTTTATTTTTTTCATCTTATTCATCATTGTGATTACCATAATCATTTTATTTTTTTCAACTTCTTCAATTTTTATAGAGATTGACGTGCTTCTTCAACATAGGGTTATGCTTCTTTATTCAGTGTTAAATTTACTAAATATTTTAACATATTTTGGTGGTTTAGACTAGTGTGTATGTATGGAAATGAAGTCGATTTGTGTTAATTTTATAATTTTGATAATTTAGAGAACTTTTATTAATAGTGGTAAATTTGATGAGTTTGTAGAGGTATTTAGTAGAGGAAGTGATTTATCATCATTATCTTATTTTTTCTGCTATAACTTATTGCCCTTTATCATCATCATCATGATTATCAATATCATTATTATTTTATTCTACTTGTTATTCTTCTTCTTCTTCAACTTCAACTTCTTGACTTTTTCTTTTTAGTTTTCCTTCATTAATGAATTTACTTAATATTTTTTGCCTTCTAATTTTTTTTCTACTTCTTCGACTTCAACTTAATCTTCTTTTTCTTGTTCTATGTCTTCTTCTACACCTTATTTTTCTTATTCATATTCTTGAGCTTCTTAAACTTGTTTATCTTTTTTATCTTGTTTAGCTTCATCCTCTTATTTTTCTTCTTCATCTTCATCATCATTATTATTATCATCTTATAATAACATTACTTATTATTATTCTTCTTCTTTATTATTATTATTATTATTATCATCTTCTACTTCTTCTTCATGTTCTTCGTGTTCTTCTTCTTCTTCTCAAACTTTTTCATCATATTCTTCATCTTAATCATGTTTTTTATATTCTTCATCGTTATTTTCTTGTTCTTCTTCTTCATTGTCTGCTTGTTATTATTATTATTATTTTTATAAATGTTATCATTATTATCATTATTATTATTATTATTATTCTTCTTATAATTTCCTTTTTCTCCTCCTCCTTTTCTTTCTTTATGACTTTTTTTTTATTTTTTTTCATATTCATTTTCTTTTTATTCTTGTTCTTTTTTTTATTCTTCTTCTTACTTTTTATCTTCATCATCATCATCATCATTATTTTGCTTATTCTTTATCATTGTTCTTTTTTATTATCTTTTTTTGTCTTGTTCATATTATTCTTTTTACAATCTTATTATTCTACTTTTTTTTTCTTTTACTTCATCTTCTAATTCTTATTTTTTTTTATCATCATCATCATCATCACCAACATCATCTAATTCTTCATTTTCTTCTTATTATTTATCATTTCATCATCAATTATTTATTTTCTTTATGTTTGTCTTCTTCTTCTTCTTCTTCGTTTTCTTCTACAATTTCTTATTTTTTCTTATTTTTTCTTATTTTTTCTTATTTTTTCTTATTTTTTCTTATTTTTTCTTATTTTTCTTTTTTTTTCTTTTTTTTTCTTTTTTTTCAATTTCTTCTTCATCATAAGCATTTTTATATTCTTTATCATTTTCTTCTTACTCTTCATCTTTTTTCTTCTTATTCATGTTATTATTCTTCTTATTTGTATTATTATTATTCTCCTTGTTATCATGTTTCTTCTTTTTCTTTATTATCATTATTATTTTCTTCTTAATGATCATCATCATAAACATTATTTTTTTTACTTCTTTTTCATCTTTTTCATCTTATTCTTCTTCACCTAACTTTTTTTCCTTTTTTTTTGTTCATCATCATTTTCTTCATTATCATCATCATCATCTTATTTTTTTTCTTCTTCTTCATTTTTGTTCTTTTTATTCTTCTTTTTATTCTTTTTTATTCTTCTTCTTGTACTTCTTCAACAATAACTACATTATATTCTTCTTTGACTTCTTTTCTGTATTTTTCATTTTCATCATCATCATCATCATCTATTTTTCCTCTTATATTTTTCATTATCATTAACATCTTATTGTTATCTTCTTCTTCTACTTCTACATATTCAACTTCTTCTTCTACTACTTATTTGTATTATTATTTATCATCATCATCATCACCAACTTTATTTTATTCATCTTCTTCATGTTCTTATTCATCATCATATGCATCATCATCATCACCATCATCTTCAACTTAATTTTTTCCTTCACTATCATAATTCATTCTTTTTCTTATTCTTGATTTTCATCATCATCATTATCTTCTTCTTCTTCTTTTTATTCTTCTTCAACTTCTTCTTGTTCCTAGTTGCAACTTTGTTGTGCTGCCTATTTTTTTGGTTAGGTGGTGCATGAAAAGCTCATTGGCAAGGGTATCTCATCAACAAAGATTTACTAGTATATAAGTCATACAGATAGTGAAAAGAACTTTCATCCAAATATTGATCGCAAAATGATTGTTTTGGCAATTCAATTAATCAATAGTGAGACAACTCAATTCTAGAAAACTAGATATTTTAGATTGTGGATTCTACCTTAGATTCATTGATGTATTCATTTAATTCATGTGGTATATATTCAAATGATTCAAATTATATTATATTTGGACATAAATTGTAGAAGATGTTCTATTTCATAATCTTCTTCACCTTCTTATTGCTATGTTCATCATACTATTGATATGTTCATCATCATTTTCATCAGCATTTTCTTTTTCTTCATTGTCTTCTTCAATTACTTTTACTTCTTCTACTTTGATTGTATTTTCTCTTCTTCTTCTTTTTCTTAATTATCTTATTCTTCTTCTTCTTTTTCTTGTACTTCTTCTACTTTTACTGCTTCTCCTTCTTCTTTTTCTTCTTCATCTTCTTCAACTTCTTTTTTCTTCTTGTTCTTTTTAATTTTTTGCTTCTTTATCTTTTCTCCTCTTCTTATTATTCATGTTCTTCTTCTTTTTCTTCCAATTATATATATTCTTTTTTTTTTCTATATCTTTTTTTTATATTATTATTTTTATACCTCATTATATTCCTCTTCTATTTATTCTTCTCTTTTTTTCTTCTTCATATACCTGTTCTTATAAGTTTCTTCAATATATTGTAATATATATTTTTGCCATTCTTCATTTTATTCTTCTTCATTCATTATCATCACCATGATCTTCTTCTTTTTCTTTATCTTATTATTCTCATCATTATCATTATCTTCTTCTTCTTTTTCTTCATTATCATTATATTTCTTCTCATCTTCTTGTTCTACATCATTATGATCATGATTATAATTTTTTTCTTATTCTTATTTTTCTTTGTTTTTTTTATTTCTTCTTCGTGATCTTCTTCTTCTTGTAATTATTTATATATTTTCTTCTTTTTTTCTTTATCTTTATCTTATTTGAATTCTATTTTTTCTTGTTTTTCTTGTTTTTATTCTTATTCTTTTTATATTTTTTTTGTTCACCATCTTCTTCTTTTTCTTTTTATTCTTGTTGTTTTTCTTCTATTTGATAATCATCATTATTATTTTATCATCATTATTATTATCATTTTCTTTTTTTTTTCATCATCATCATATTATTCTTCAATTCATTTTTATTATTTTATTCTCATTCTTCTTCTTCTTCTTCTCCTTCTTTATATAAAGCCTTTTCTTTTTCTCCTACATATTTATCTTCATCATCTTATTCTTTTACATTTTTTTTATATTTTCTTCTTCTTCTTCTTCTTCTTCCTTCTTCTTCTTTCTTTTTTTCTTTCTTTCTTATTCTTATTCTTCTGCTTCTTATTCGTTATTCTTTCTTTCCTTTCTTTCTTCTTCTTC
>JAREIK010002653.1:344620-439196 GCA_029783825.1 Sapria himalayana
CCTTCTTATTTTTTATCTTTTTTTTCTAATGTTTCTTTTTTTCCTTCTCCTCCTCTTCTTCTTCTTCTTCTACTTCTCCTCCTCCTCTTTGTTCTACTTGTTCTTATTTTACTTTTTTTTTCATTTTCTTCTTTTTTATCTTTATTTTCTTCATCATCATCGGGATAATCATCATAATCATCATCTTCTTCTTATTTTGTTTTTCCTTTTTTTTCTATTTCTTTTTTTTTCTTCATAATCATCATCTTTTTTTTCACTTCATCTTCATCTACTTCATCTTTTTATTTTTTCATTTTCTTCTTCCTCATGACTTACATGTTTCTCTTATTCTTTGTATTTTTTTTATTATTTTTATTCTTCTTTATTTTATTATTATTATTATTATCATTATTATTATTTTTATTTTTCATTATCATTTTCTACTTCTTCAAGTTTTTCAATTTGTATTTCTTGACTTTCTTCATGTTCTTCTTTGTCTTTTTATTTCTTCTTCTACTTTTTCTACTTATTCCTTTTTTTTCTTCTTCTTCTTCTTCTTCTCTTCTTTTTCATTTTCTTCTTCATGGTCATATTCTAATTACCATATTGCTTCTTTTTCTACTTCTTTTCTTATCCAACACCACTACCACCATCATCATTATCTTGTTCTTCTACTTTTTATTATTCTTCATCATCATCATCTTCTTCATCATATTCATCTTCTTGATCTTTTTTGTTTCGTCCTTCTTGATCTTTTTGTTCTTCTTACTCTCCATCTTCTTATACTTATTTTTCATCTTTTTTTTTTATTCTACTTCATCATCATTATCATGATTTTCTATTTCTTTATATTCATTTTCTTTATCATTTTTTTCATCATTAAATTCAACTTTTTCTTCTTCTCCTCTTCATTTTTTTTGATTTTTTTATCTTATCCTTGATGTTCACAATTTTTTCTTCTTAATATTCTTATTATACATATTATTCTTAATCTTTCTTCTTCTTCTTCTACTCACCATCATCTTCTTTTTTTTACATCTTCATTTTCTTTTTTTATCATCTTCAATTTCTTTTTCTTCTTCATCTTCTTAATCATCATGATCATGCTTATAATTATTATCATCTTCTTCTTGTTCAAGATAATCACCATCAAAACATCATCATCATTATCTTCTTTTTCAATCTTGTTCATGATAATCATCATCACCATCAACATAAGCATTATCATCTCTTTCTCCTTCATCATCATCATTATATTTTGCTTATTATTATTCTTCTTATTTTTATTCTTTTCATTTTTTTTTATCATCATCATAATCTTCTTCCTCTTCTCTACTACTTCTTTTTCTTTTTCACCTTTACATTTTTCTTCTTCTTCTCCTTCTCCTCCTATTTCTTCAACTTAAACTTCTTAATCTTTTTCTATTCATCATAAACATCATAATCATAATCACCTTATCCTTCTTTTTATTCATGACATCATAATTATAATAATAATAATCATCTTCTTCTTCTTTTTATTTGTTTTCTTCTACAACTCATTGAACTTGTTTTCATCATTTTATTCTTTTCAACTTTTTTTTATTCATCATTTCTTCTTTTTATTTTCTTTATCATTCTTTTTTTGTCATCATCTTTCTCAACTAAAACTTTTAAAATATCTTCTTTATTTTCTATTTTGTCATCTTCTTTATTTTCTTTTTCATCATATTCTTCTTCTACTTATTTTTTTTATTCATCATCATCATCTTCTTTTAGTCATCTCTATATATTTTTTCTACATCAACAACAACAACATAATTTTCTCCTTCTCCTTCTACTTTATCTTTTTATTTGTTTTTTTTTCTTCAAGTGCTTGTCCCTTAGGTTTTCTTTCTAATTCTTCTTTTTCTTCTTCATCTTTTTATTCATCATTATTTTTTTTCTTTTTCTTGATCTCATTCTCTTCCAACTTATTCTACTTATTGTTCATCATCATCATCATCATCATCTTCTTCTTCTTCTTTTTTATTTTCCTCATCTTCATACTCTTCTTCTTCTCATTCTTCTTCATATAATTTTTATTTTTCTTCTTTTTCATCATGATCATCATCAACTTTTTTATTATCTTAATCTTCATCATCATTATTATCATATTCTTATTCTTCCATGTCTTCTTCTTCTACTTCTACATCTTATTCTTTTTCATCATCATCATCATCATTTTCTTCTTCTTATTATTCTTCTTTGGCATTATCTTATTCATCCTTATCCTAATCATCATCATCAAATTTTTCTTCATATTCTAATTCTTCATATTATGTTTCTTCTTCTCCAACTTCCTCATCATCATCATCATCATGATAATCATCTTCATCTTTTTCTATTCTTCTTTGTCATCTTTTACTTCAACTTTTTATTCTTCTCCTTCCTTTCTTTCTTCTTCATTACCATTATCATTATAATCATTATCTTCATCATCATCAATATCTTCTTCAAATTTTTAGTTGTTTCTTATTTTTGTTCAGCTCATTTTTCAACTTTTTCTACTACTTTTCATTCAACTTATTCATCTTGTTCTTCATATTCTCTTTCTCTATATTTTCATCTAGTTATTCTTCTTTATAATCTTCAACTTTTTCATCTTCATTCTCAACATGATCGTCTTCAAAATATTCTTCTTTTTCTACATCTTCGTTTTCTTCAAATTCATCTCTTTCTTCTATTTTTTGAATTCTTTTTCTTCTTCATACTAATTATCATCAACAACTTATTTTTCTTCTTCATCTTATTCTCTTTATTTATATTTTTCTTCTTCTTAATTTTCTTCTTAGTCACCATCATCATCTTCTTCTTATTCTTTTACTTTTTAATAAACTCTTTCTTTTATGTTTTTTTTGATCATCTTCATTTTTTTTTATTATTCTTATTCCTTTACTTCTTCTTTTACCTTTTTATTTATCTCTACTTGATGTTTTTCTTCACCATTTTTTTTATATTTTTCTTCTTATTCTACTTATTCATATTCTCAATCATCATTTTCTTTTTCTTATTCATCTTTATTTTTCTTCTTTTTTTTTCTTCAACATTTTTTTCTTTTCTTTATTTTTTACTTCTGTTATTTCTTCTTTTACTTCTATTTCTTCTTCTCCTTCTTCTTTTTTTCTTCATATTCTTCTTCTTATTTTTATACTACTACTTTAACTTTTTCTTCTACTTTGACTTCATCATCATATTCATCTTTATCATCTTCTTATTATTTTTTATCATTTTCATTTTCTACTCTCTTTTTTTCTTCTTCTTCATGTTCTCATCATCCTCCTTTTTCTACTTATTTTTTTTTATTTTCATATTTCTTCTTCTTCATCTTCATTTTTTTTTCATTATTATTATTATTATTATCAACATGTTCTTCTTCTACTACTTGATCATCATCGTCATTAACTTCATCAACTTCTTTTCTTTTCATCATCTTCATCTTCTTGACATTCTTCTTTATTCATTTTTTTTCTTCTGTCTTCTTATTTGTCTTCTTTTTCTTCTTATTCTTATTCATTTTGTTCTTCTTTTTTGTCTTCATATTATTATTATTTTTTTTTATTCATCAACATCAGCATCTTTTTTTTCTCCTCAACTTTTTCTCTTTTTTTTCATCTTCTTCATCCACTTCATATTTTTCTTCTTCTTTGCGGCTTCTTTTTCTTCTACTACTACTACTACAACTACTATCTTTTTTTTCTTCTACTTCTTTTCATTTTTTTTTCTTTCTTCATCATCATTATATTCTTCTATTACTTCTTATTCATCTTCAGTTCTCCATCATCATCATCATCATTATCATCATCATCTTCTTCTTCTACATTTTTTCTTCTCCTTCTCATTTATTTTCTTAATCTTCATTTGCATTTCCTTCTTCTTCATCTTCTTATTTATACTGCTTTCTTCTTCACCATTCCTATTTTTCATCTTCTGCATCTTATACTTCATCTTTATCATCATCTTCTTCTTCATCTTTATCATCATCTTCTTGTTCATATTTATTTTATTTTATATTTTCTATTACATCTTCTTCTTTTTTACCATCTTATTTTTCATATTATTATTTTTATTCATCATCATCATCATCATGATCATTACCATCATCATCAACATCATCTTTTTATTCTTCTTGATCTTCATCTTCTACGTCTTTGACTTTTTAGTCAACATCTTATTCATATTCTTCTTCATCTTCTTTATCTTCCTATTCTTTTTATTTTTTTCATATTCATATTTTTCATGTTCTTATTTTTCATATTTCCTTCATCTTCTTCTTCTTCTTTGTATTCTTATCTTCTTACTATTTTTCATATACTTTTGCTTCATCTTTTTTTTCTTCTCCTTTAGTTTCAACTTCTTGTTTTTCATCTTATTAATCATCATCATCATCTTCTTCTTCTTCTTCTTCTTCTTTTTTATTTTTCTTCTTCCTCATCATCTTCATCAACATCATGATCATGTTCATATTCTTTTTCTTCTTCTTCTTTGACATTTTATTCTTTTACATCTACATCATCTTCTTCTTTTTCTTCTTTTTCTTCTTCATCTTCTTGTTCTTGATCTTTTGTATTTATTTTTCTTTATTTTCTTTTCTTCTTCTTTTATATTTTTGTCTCTTACATTTTCTATTCTTCTTCTTCTTCTTCGTGTTCATCATATCATTCTTATTCTTCTTATTCTTTATTTTTCTTCTTTTACGTGATCATCATCATTATCATCATAATCATCTTCATTATTATCATCTTCTACTTTTTGCTATTGTTATTCTTCTTTTATTTTTCTTCTTCTTCTTTTGCTTCTTCTATCATCATTATCATAATATTTGTCTTTTTTTATTATTCTTCCTCTTCTTTTTCTTTTACTTCATCATGATCATGATCATCATTATCATTATAATCATCTACTTCTTTTACTTCTTCTTTATTTTTATTTTTTTTTTCTTGATCTTGTTCTTCATCTTCTTCCTTTTTTAATATCTTCTTATCTTTTTTCCATATTCTTCATTTTCTCTTTTTAATTTCTTCTCATCCTTCTTCATATCATCACCATATTCTTCATCTACATCTTCTTCTTCTTCCTCACATTCATCTTCATGTATTTATTATTATTAATATTATATTTTTTCTTTTTCTACTTCTTCACCTTCTTCTTCTTGTATTAGTCATCTTCTTTTTTTCATCATCATAATTTTTATTATTATCATCATCTTCTTCTATTTCATCATCATCATCATATTTTGCTACATCTTCTTCTACTACATATGTTCCTTTATTTCTTCTTATTTCTCTATGTTTTTCTCATTCTCCTCCTCCACTTTCTAGTTCTTCTACTACAATTTTTTTTCATTTTATTTTTCATTTTATTTTTCATTTTCTTTTTCATTTTCTTTCTCTTATTGTTCATCTTTTCTTTTACTCCAACATCATTTTCTCTTTACCACTTTTGGTTCTTCATCAACATCATCAACATCATTGGATTATGAAAATCATCTTCTCCTACTTAATTTTATTTTTCATCTTCATTTTGTTCATCTTATTGGTCTTCTTCATTTTTGTTTTGTTCATCTTCATCTTCTTATCCTTGTTTTTTTTTCTGCTTCTTTTTTTTTATTCTTCTTCTTATTTGAGTGATCTTCATTTTCTTCAAGACCAACAGCAACATCATCATCATCATCATCATCTTCTTCTTCATTATCATCATCTACATCATTTTCTTCTTCTATTTCATTTTTTCCTTTTTGTTCTTCTTTTTTTCTTTTATTTCTTGAAGTTTTTCTCCTTTCCCATTTTGTTATCCTTCTTCTTGTATCTCTTATTGTACTTCTTCTTTTTTTTGTTCTCATCTTATCCTCATCCTTCTTCAACTTCTTCTTCTACTTCTCCTTGATCTTCAACAACATCATCATCATCTTCTTTTTTTTTTCTTCTTGTTCTTCTACATTTCTTCTACTACATATTATTATTCATCATCATCATTATTATGCTCTTCTACTTTTTTTTCTTTTTTTTTCTTTTTTTTTATTATTCTTTTTTTCTTCTTCTTTTTTGTCATCTTCATCTTCTTCATCTTCTCTTTATTTTGTTCTCTTCATCTTTTTTTTGTCTTATTCTTCTACTTATTTTTCTTCTTGTTTTTATTCTTCTTTTTTTATTTTTTTCATCTTCTTCATTTCTATTGCTTTCTTATTCATCATCATCATCATCATTTTGTTTTTATTCTTCGTTATCTTCTTATACTTATTCATCTTATTCTTTTTGTTCTTATTCATTTTCTTTTCCTTATTCTATTTCTTTTTTTTTCTTCTTCTTCTTCTTCCTCTTCTTTTTCATCTTCATCTTCATCTTCTTCTTCTTTTGACCTTCATATTCTTCTTCTTCTTGTTCTACTTCTTGTTCTACTTTTTTTTCTTCATCTTCAATATTTGCATTTACTACTACTACTTCTTCTTCTTCTTTATCTTGATCTTCTTGATTTTATTTTTTTTCACATTTGACTACTATGACTACAAATTATTTTTTTTATTCTTATTCTTCTTCCTCTACTACTACTGCTACCACCACCACCTCATCTTTTTTGTAGTCATCATTTTTTTTCATCTTTTCTTCTTCTTCTAAAACTTTATCATCATCATCACTCTTATTATTATTATTATTATTATCATATTCTTCATATTTATTTCTTCTTCTTCTTTCTCTTCTTCCTCTTCTACTTTATCTTTTTCAACATGTTCATCATCATGAACATCATTATCATCATATTTTATCATCATCATCATCATCATAATATTGTCCTACTACTTTTTCTTCTACAACTACTACTACTACTTTTTCTACTTATTTTTTTTCTTCATTATGTAATTCTTCTTCACCTTCTTTTGCTTCTTTTAGTCATCTTCTTATTTTTCTTCATAATAATCATCTTATTCTTAATCAATATCATCTCTTTCTTGATCAATATCATTTTTTTATTCTATTTCAACTTTTCATTTTTGTTCTTTTTCTTCTTCTTCAAGTTTTCTTCTCTTCCTCCTCCTCCTCCAACTTTTTTTATACCCCTTCTAGTACTTCTTCTTCTTCTTCTTCTTCTTCTCCTCCTCCTCCTCCTCCTACTACTCCTCCTTCCCCTCATTCTCTTTCTCCTTTTACTTTTTCAACTATTAATACCTCTTATTTTTCTTCATTTTTTTATTCATCCTTTTCATCTTCTTTTTTTATTCAACATCATAATCATCATCTACTTTTATTACTTATTATTCTTCTTCTTAATCAAAATCATCTTTGTCTATTTCTTTATCTACATCTTATTTTATCTTTTTATTATTCTTCTTCTTTTTCTTTTTTTTACTACTAATACTACTACTAAAACTATTACTACCTCTTCTTCAATTTATTCTTCATCTTCTCTCTTATACTTCTTATTTTTATTTTTGTTTTTTCATCAACAACTTAATCATCATCATCTTCTTTATCATTTTCATTCTATTCTTCTTTTTCCTCTTCTTGTTTTCTTTCATTATCATCATCAACATCTTCTTGATCATCATCATCATAATCTTTTATATTTTTTTCAATTTTTTACTTCTTCTTCATCTTCTTTTACATCATCATCATCATCATCATCATCATCATCATCAAATTTATTATTTTCATCTTGATCATCATCTTTTTATTCTTCTTTTTCTTATTATTCGTAATCATCTTTTTCTTCTACTTCTATCACTGCTTTTCAACATTATCATCTTCATCTATATCTACTTGAACTTCTTTTTATTTATTCTTTTCTTCTTCTTCATCATATTTTTATTCTTCTTCATTGTCTATTATTTTTTTTCTTTGCTTTCTACATGTTCATCATTATAATCATCATCACCACCACCACCTTCTTATTCTTCTTTTTCTTCATCTTTTACTTTTTCTTTTATTCTTTATATAATTACATTATCTTCTTTTTCTTTGCATTCTTTTCATCATCTTTTTCTTCTCCTTCTTCTTATTTATCATCATCATCATCATCATCATCATCATCATCATCATCTTCTTCTTCTATATCTTTATGATTATCATCATCGCCATTTTGTTTTTTATTTTCTTGTTTATCTTTTTTTTTCTTCGTTAATATCTTCTTCTTTGCATTCTTCTTCTTCTTTTTTTCTACTATGTCTACTTCCTCTACATCTTTGAATTCTTCTTCTTTTTCTTCTTTTTATTCAACTTCATTCAAGTTTTTCTTCTGATTTTTCTTTTTTTTTCTTCTATCTTCTTCTCCTTCTTTCTATTGTTCTTTTTATTTTTCTTCTTCAACATCTTATTTTTCTTCTTCAACATCTTATTTTTCTTCTTCATATTTTTTTTCTTGATCATCTTTTTCATCTTTTCTTGCTTCGTCCTATTTATCTTCTTCTTCTTCTTCTTCTTCTCTTTATTTTTTTCTTTAATTTTATTTTCATCATCAATATCAACTTCTTATTCTTTCTCATCATTATGATAATTATCTATTTTTTTCTTCTTTTTTTCATTTCTTCTTCTTTTTATTTTTTTTTCCAATAGTTTCTGTTCTTCATCTATTTATTTTTCAACATCTTCATCATCTTCTTCTTGCTATTATTTAACTTCTTCTTCTTCAACATTTTCATCTTTATCATTTTCTCTTCTTCTTTTTCTTGTTCTTTTTTTTCATGTTCTTTTCTTGTTTTTCATAATCACCACCACCATCATCATCATATTTTTTTTATTCTTCATTTTATTCCTTTTCTTCTTCTTTTTATTCATCATCTCATTCTTTTTTTTTCTTCTTATTCTTTATCATCATCATATTATTCTTCTTTTTCTACTTCTTCTCTTCTCCTAGTATTGCATCATCTTGATCATCTTTTTCACCTTATTCTTCTTAATTTTTCTTGCTTTTCTTATTCTTTTTCATCTTTTTTTCTCCTTCTAATTGTTATTCTTCTTCTATTAAGACTACTACTACCTCTTCTTCTTCTTCTTCTTCTTCTTCTTTTTCTATTTTTTTTTATCTTTTTTTTTCTCCTACTTCATCATCTTTTCTTTTTCATTTTCTTTATTTTCTTTTTCTTTTTCTTCTTTTTAGCCTTCTTCTACTTATCCTTCATCATTATTGTTATTTTGTAAGGGTACTAATACTCATTATTATTTGATATGATCTCAAAATATTATTATGTAAGAATCTCTCATCTAGTATAGCTTTGTATGTATATAACTCATATATGTAATAAAGTATATGTAAGACTCGAAATCAATCTCATAGAGATTGTATTGATAGTTCATTAAATCAATAATGAACTAATAATAATAGGATATGAATAAATGTAATTTACTTCTAAAATATACTAAGACTTTAGGGTTGGTGAACATTCTTATGTGTAATGAAGGTTTTAACTATTTGATCAATATTGTGTTTAGTTATTGGATAAAGGGTAGATTATTATAGAAATGCACATGTTCTCTCTTGGCATACAAGGAAGTCAGTCATTTTCAATTAGTCTGTTACTATCAAGGATGATAACCTCATAGTTTTCCCTTTGATATTTTAACACTAAAGGAATACATTATTTAGGGTAAGGGTCATTTGAACATGTATCTTTTTAGGTAATATGTCAACTATCCATTATGATTATTTCGAGTATGTACTTTTATTCTCAAATCTTTAATTGTCAAAAGAATGTGAGATAATCTATACTAATTATGTTTGTACTTTTGACTTCATAGGACCATACTCATGATAATTATATATATATATATATATATATTGCCATAAATATCACCTATGAAAATCATAAAAGCACGAATGATTCACATGGATATCATCTCATATCAGTTTCCCCCACTTGTGTATGTCCTATGAGATATATGTCACAAACTTCCATGACATACATATGATTTTCATACTATACCAAAACTTCTATGTAAGAAGTTCTACTTAGCCTAGAGGTGTCAAACGGGTCATGTCGTGCCGACATGACCTTTTTTTCAAGGTATGACCATGCAACCATGTTGTGCCACACATGGAATGGTAAAATTCTCATGTCGTGCTAGGCACGACATGGTGACTTGGTCCACCAGCCCAACACAGTATAGTGGCATGATAGTGTTGCATGACCTTGTTGGATCGATGGGATCAAGGATTCTTTCATCTTCTGAGAAAGAATCTTTTAATCCCATTGCAAAAGAGAAAGAATACCATCGGCCACATGGCCGTTGAGATTAGGGATTCTAATTTCCACCATCATGTGCTGCAAAAGAATATCATCGACCACATTGTTAATTTTTAAAAATAATTTGATTGCCCCATGATGGGCCAGTCTAATTTTTCACCCTGCTCCATCTTGGCATGAGGCATGGCTCATGCCGGCCCAGCATGGCATGAACCATGCCATGGGAAGCCTAGTCCGACATGAGACATGATTTTGGACTGTACCATGTTGGGCTAGGCACTGCTAAACTAGGTAGGGTTATGCACCGTGCCTAGGTTGCCCAACCCATTTGACACCTATAAATAACCACCATATTACTCAAATATTAGTTCTTTTAGATAGTACATAATGAAGTAATTTTTAATATATTTATGCTTTCAATTTTATGAGCACTATATTCATAATAATTATTATAACATAACTTTGAGGTTTTAAACATTATTTTATCTCACATGTTAAAATTAGAATGGTTATCACTTGCTTCTTATCAAATCTTATGAATCCATGTTATTACTTATCTATCACCAACTATTATGACCAACATGTTCAAACTGACATATTTATCAAAATCCTAATTTTTAGTTCAAAATTACATCAATATCTATCCACATCCAAATACCACATAAAAACAAACAAAAGCTCATAAAATTATAATTCATTAAAACATAATTACATTTCTAACACTAAAACTCTATTTAGTCGGATATTGAGGAGGAAATCATGTGAAATATATAAAAAGACTTCTCATATATTTTTGGTTTCCAAAATAATTCCTACCAGACTTTCTAAGTATAAAACCCTAATTCTAAATGTGATTTTCTTGTTGTTTGCCATGGATATGACCTTAATTGGAGTTGAATTTGCATCACCTAGGGTTCATGGCATGCTCATTCCCTTTATTTTTTATTCCCTTTCTAAGTATAATAAGTGTAGCTTTATATTCTAGAGATCCATGTGATATTTCAAGCTAGAAGTCATGAAACAAAGTTGAAGTTGTGAGTTTAACATCTATTCAGATATTCTCTAAAAAAATATCATGGCACTAGGAATAACTATAATGGATGATTATCTCTCTATAACATAATGTCATGGTATCAAAAATGGCCATGACTAAGTTGGAGAGTTGTGGTGGGCTTTTGTTTTGGATAATAAGTTTTAAAGTTTTAGGATTTGATAGAAAGTATATGAGTTGTGTTATGAAGTATATATTCATCACACAAAGCAAAAAAAAATTATCATTGGGTTGTCTCCCAAGTAGCACAACATTTAATATCCAAATATAAACTTTCTTTAGATCTCCTAGTAGGTTAATAACTTTAGCTATCTATGCTAGTTTTTTCATAAACTTTTCTCAAATATAACACATTTTTTTTCTATTTTATTTGCTCAGTGAAATAAAAACACATTATCTATTATTCAAGCCACAACTAGTATCCCTTCACATGTGTGATCCTGCATGTGGGTCTGTCATCTGTTCTGAACCTGTATCTGAAAGGGTCCCACAAGGGAGTGAGCAAAGCTTAGTGGAGGTAAACTCATACATGCCTACGTCTTTATCTAAGTGCACGTAAAACATCATGCATATATATCAATACCCAATCAAGTATAATGTTTACATACAATTATGGATGAAATATTTATATGCCCATATTCTTGAGTCCCATCGACTCCCTCACACATGCCAAAGCTAAGTATGACATATTATATATATATATATATCAATATTTATTTTTTTGGAATTATTCTGAAAAATATGGACCTCTTCCAAAAAACATATTGGATATTTCTCCGAACAAAATATGTTTTTCTTGGATATACTTCGAGAAATATGGACCTCCTCCAAAAAATATATTAGGACATTTTCCGATAAAATATGTTTTTCTTTGAATATTTTCTAAAAACTACCACGTAACTCAACCTGGACGTTGTCCCAATTTGAGTTCATCTATTTATATTAACCATGCTCCAGAAAAAATACCGCATATCTCAGTCTGGATATTGTCCCAATTCAAGTTCGCCAAATGCAATCCATATACCTTTATATGTATATATATACATGCACCCACCCATTTATATGAAATGTTCTCGTGCACATGAAATGTAATTATGTCATTTTTGATTTAAATGATATCTCAAACATAGTTATAATAATCCGAATCTAATTCATCCTGCACTAAATTTTACTAAACAAAACACAAAAATTTTCACCAATTAACTATTTCCAATGAAATTCCTAACAATTCGAATTGAAATTTAAAACATGATCATTTATGGCCTTTAAATATAAAAAAATTCTGATAGGAGAAAATCACTACCTCTCGGAATATTTCATGAAAACTTTATAAATTTGATATTAAACTAAAAATCTCATCGAGTAGAGCAACTTTAATTATTGGACTATTCTATTCCGACTCTAGAATAATCTGTTATGATCAAAAGAAAATCAACGGATCTTTTATTTTTTTTCCTTTGTTTCTCTCTCTTCCCTGAAGTATGTTTTTATTTTTTTCCCTGGCATCTTGTTTTCTGAATTCTCGATGTTTTTTTAATAATATAAAAAAAGTATGATTATAATAATTTATTTTTTCTTTTTTTTTTGACACATGACCACCTATGGTGCAGCCATATGCTGATGTTGTGGCACGATCTTTTATTTCTATTGTATATATATTTATTTATTTATTCTAATAATTATTTAAATAAATAAATAAAAATAACTAAATTCTAACTTCCTCAGAATTTGACAAAACTCATCACCGTAGCTATATTTTCAAAGACATATTCAATAACGAAATCTATTTTATCATCAGGGTTCTAAAATTTATAGCTTTTTTTTTCTTATTACAAAATTACTATTTTGCCCATTTTTTTTCCAGAAACAAAATCATATTATTTATTTCTTCATTTTTTTCGAGATTTCACAATATTACAACTCCTTGTGTGGTTACATCTTATGTAATTGCTTTCTAGATTATATTAGTCACAACTTTGCCTCATGTCATGATTTTCATCATTCATTCAATAGGAGAAATCATGGTAACCATTAAAGTTGTAAATTTCTTCATCATAATTACTTCTTTTTCATCTTCCTTCCGATGTTCCACCATTGGTATTTCTATCTTATCTTTCTTTTCCAACACATCAATGATCAATTGAGGTTTTTTTTATTTTTACTTCATTTGTCATGTCAGGAGTCTCCTCAATAGCTTGTGCATTTTGCTCCATTGAGAACTTCATTTTTTGCTGCCAATTCAATTTCCTCTTCAAAGTTATTAGACTTAGATCCCCCTAAAGATATATTTCAAGAAGGTAGCGACTTTATAGTAGTCTTCATATTCATTTTTATGTTTTATCAATATCTTCGAGTGATATTTTATATTATTCATTGCAATGTACTCATTATTTGGACCAACACTTTTCTATAAACTCTTTTCTACTGAAATTTACTCTCTATCTCATTATGATGTGGAAGAAGCTATCTATAAAATGGCTTATACATTTTCCAAAGTCATGAATTTTGAAAAAGATAATGACTTAGGAAAATAGGTTGTGACTCTAATTTGAGAATAAAAAGTCTTGGTAAAGATAAAGCTATGATGCTATAAAGTGGCTATAACTTTTATTACTAATGTGTTAGTTAATATGACATAAATTTAATGTCATGACTATTTAATTATTTTGAGATAAGTATGATGTGACTCTATTATAATATCATAGCTAAAAAAGCAAGTGTTGCATAGTTGAAAGATTATGCTAATTAGGAGGTAGAGTTATGACACATAAAAATAATCACAACAAATTAAGTAGAGTTTTATCTAAGAATGGATACTTAAATTATTCGATAAACTATAAATTACCAAATCACAAAATATCATAAAAAACAAACCAATTTCATGACTATTTATAAAAATCCATTAAAAATCCAATCTCATGAAATTGATCCAATTATATCTCATCTCCATAATTACACATCATCTAATAACAATAAAAATACTCCAGAATTTTTGATACTTGAATACCAAACAAACTTATACACTGAAACTATCACTCATCATTGAGCAATGATTTTTTCCTCAATAAAAATAAAATTCTCAAATATCATCTTACAAATTGATCACAATTGATTACAATATCAAAATATGGAAATAAATAAAAAGTACAAATCAATGTGTTGAGAGAAGTTAGTAATATGATTTCTCTTTAAGACTATACTATTTGAAGGTGAAACATGATCTATAGTGCTCAAATAATGCCATAGAAGTGGATAGTATTTTTGAATCTCTATTTTTGTGTAGATTCTCAGTCTAATATCTTTTCCATAATGTCACACAACATGTCTTATCTTGACATAATGAAATTTATTGCACTCTCAAAAAATCTCATGATAAAATATAAAGTCTTTTGATTTACAATAAATTTTCTCAATGACTCTATCCACTGGTTCTCAATGACACTATCCATTCACTTCATTAATTCATCCAAGAGTTAGTAGATCTTTGTATTCAAACATTTCTTGGTTTGTGATAAAGAATCATTTTTTGTTTGAGATGCATTTTTTATATTTCATCTCACATCCAGCTTTTTGTATTACAATTGTACATTGGGATCGGATCCTTTTTAAATCTCTTTTTTATTTTTTTTTGACACCCTGTTGTGCATTTTTCAAAATGCAAAAAACATTGAAAAAACATACCTCAATCTATAGCTGAGGAATGCTCAAGGTGGGCTTACTCATCTTCCACCCCTTCTTTCTGAAACTTATATGTCAACTTTTGTGAATGATAAAAGTTGTTTTCCCAAATTTCTGTTGAATCTTCCCCTTCAAGAATTATCTTTTTTTTCTTTTTTTATCTCTTTCAATTATTTTTTTAATACCTGACAATGTTAGGATGGTCATTGACACATCACATCAATATGTTCATTTATATGAATCTTCTCAACTAGACATAATAAATCAATCAGGAAAGAGTGTTAGTTGGCCATGAAATTCACCATCAAAGAAACCAAGGATTAATTTTTCACGAATCATCCTAAAATCAAAACTATAACTAATGAGGATGACATATTGTAAGATTACTCTTTCCTTAATGATCATCAAGACATGAAGCGCCGATAATAAAAATGAGTATATGGAACACAACCAAACTTTACTCACCTCTGTGAGTTCTTCAAGTATGAAATATCTATTTTGACTATTTGATGTCATCCTCCATGTGACATTTTAATATATCAATAGACTAGTAGCTCCAATAAAATCAAGTTGCATGCAGAGAGATTTAAAAGACATACTATTCTTGGCCCCTAGGAATCCAAGAAACTTATTTATTATCCCCTATCAAAGTACACCCAAATATCTCACACATAGCATTTTTTTATACTTTTCAGCTAAATTGGCATAGAATTATTTCATCATGAAAGCATTTCTATGCTTTCAATTCATACTAAGAAAGACCCAAAGCCTCTTATTTTATGATGTCCCCAAAAGGAGAAATTAATTCACTGAATTCTTTTTGTCTAAAAAAACTTTTCTTTGTAAGAACTAAGTCCATCCATCACTACTCTAGTTCTATAATAAAAATCACCATGGGTGCCATGATTTGGTGTAGATTTTTTATGTCACTGGTTTCTGTTAGTTTTATCTCTCTTTGTAGCTCATTTCTCTAAATATTATTGAAGATCATCTTCCTCATCAAATCAAAAAGATTAGTGGATTTAAGGTTAGATTTTTGTGGCATTGGAAGAGTAATAGAATTTTGTTAAAGGATTTCTAGGGTTATGTATTTATTGTCATGGTCTTGATTTTTGCCATTGGGTTTATAATGATACTTATTTTTTTTGTAACACCAAGGTTGTGGCACTAGGCATGACTTTGTATTTAAGCTTATGATAAGCATTCTCTTTCTTTTATACTAAATTCATGGTGTTATAAAATGGTAAAAACTATGTCTTTAAACATTTGATAGAAAATCTCTTTTGTAACATCAAAGTCATATCATTGAATCATGGTCACTTTTTTTGGCTTAAAGCATAGTTGTGAAAGGTGCAATGCACACCAAGGCAAAAAGGCCTCCTAGAGCCTTGGGGAACAAGGTGCCCTTAATGAACAGATTTTTTTATGTAAGTTGCACCCTACTTTACCAATATATTTTTAAAAATATAATCAAATATTATAATCCAAAAATACCTTTAAAACTTTCCACTCACCTATTGCACATCGCCCCTCGCCCATCTCCATGTATCTCATCGAGGAGCTCGATGAGAAGCTCCATGGAGGTAAACCCAAAGTTCCAGGAGCTCGATGAGCTTCCATCGAGCTCCACAAACTAGTTGAGCTCTAAGAACTTGATGAGCTCCATGGAGCTTGACGAGTTCGTGGAGCTCGATGGGTTCAAGGAGCTCGATGGGAGCTCGTCCAGCTCCATAGATGTCCTAGAGCTCAACCATGAGCTCCATGCAGCTTCTCGTTGAGCTCCATGGAGCTCCTGATCGAACTCCATGAAGCTTGTCGAGCTTTTGGAGCTCAATGGATGGCAACCTGCATAGAGGCATTCTTGTGAAGATCTCATGCCTCAAATAAGGGGTATGCCTTTTCTACTATTCATGTGCATGCATGAATGAGCCTCACCTTAGCCAAGGCAAGACACCATGTATGTGCCTCGATTGTGCCTAAGCCTAGGCGTGCCTTTCATAACTATTGCTTAAAGAATCAGAATCATAGTTGATATGTATCTATGATTCTTTTGTGAAAAAAAATTTAAGTGTACCTATGTAAATATATTGTTTATTTTATAACAAGGACACTTCATTGAGCAATCAAAGAAAACTATTGGGTTTCCTCCCAAATAGTACTATATCTAATGTCTATGGCTAGACCATCAATAATTCCTCTATCAGAAATCTTCCCTATTGAAGCTAATTTTTTAATATAATTCTTGATCTCTTTCCTTCTTATACTTTCTATATTAGTCATTGATCCTAGATAAGTAATTGTTTTGATGTCATCATCTACAAGGATAATTGGGATGGAGCACCTATTCTTCCCCCCCATATCTTTTTTTCATCATCATCGGCATCATCTAGATGTATCAAATGGGTTATGTCATGTTAAAAGAGTTCATTTTTGGGTAGCCTTGTTGGGCCACCATGTTATGTCAGGCATGACCCAACATGAAAGTTATTTCGTGCCCTACACGACATGACTTCTAGTCTACCTGACCTTGCATGGCAAGATCGACATGATTTCAGATAGATTCGTGCCTACCTTGTCAAGTCATCTTGGGTAATCTCAGATCATGCTAAATCATGCTAGTTTTTTGGTTACCACCACCATAGGCATTAACCACCGGCCATCGTGACTGGTACCACACATCGATGACCAATCACTATAGAATTATAAATATAAAAATAAAAAATAAAAAATAAAAAAAATAAAGAAAAAAAACTAATTACATATACAACACATATCATGCATAATATTAATGAAGCATAAGTATAAGACTAAAAATATACATATATAAACTCTAACAATAACTATAAGTGTAGTCAAAAATAAAATACAATTTTTATTTCAAACTAAGGTAGATAGATATGAAATAAAAATGATAAATAAAAATTAATAGTAGCAAAAGAAATACAATCATAAAACATAATCATAGTATCAAATATAATTTTATCATATCAAAATTATATTCATAAAATAAACACAACATCAACAAACAACAATTATTCTCAATGTCAATTAGTATCTATATATAAATCATCATCATCATCATGTAAGAGTCTGATGGTATTACTATAAGAGGTCTCAATATCTTTTAAGTCTCAAGAGTCATCATCTTCCAACAACTCTTGTGATTCCACTCTATCTTAAATGCCAAACATCAAATCTTCCTTAGTACTTCATGCATACAAGTGCCTCAACAATATCTATATACAGTCATGATCTCCTATCTGAAATGGCATTGGCTGCAATAAAAAAAGAATACATTGATGTTATGCTAGACTAGACATCATAGGAGTCAATAGATCACATACCATCTTAGACAACATAGTATAGGTGGATTCTTTTAATTTTCACCATAATAAAATATCAAGGTTATTATTATTATATGATATGATTGAGAAATATTGGTATATAAGTACCAGGATAGCTCATTTCTAACCCTATCATTTTTTACTTGTTAACTGAATAGAAATTTATTTTCTTTAAAAAAGGTATCCATGTCCATATTTTGAGGATGGCTACAATTAGTGCCATACTTAGTGTCATGATATATAGATTAGTTAGTCAATTTTTCATGAATAAAACCTTCAAGTTGTTGGCCCTAGTTCATGCATGTGGATATGTATGTCAAAATATTTTTTACCCCTCTACCTTAACCATAATGTGACCTCTAAACTTGCTAAACATGCTACTAATGTAGTATGTTTACATGAGTACAATACAAGTGGTGAGAATATACACAGACAAATACATGTTTATCATTTCATATAATATTTTTAGGAAATTTATAAAAGAAATTAAATATCCTAGTTAGAGTCATCAATAAAAAGTTTTTCACTCTTACTATTGACATAGTCAGACATCATGTATTCCTATTCAACACATGACTCTAACTTTAAATAATTGTAATTCTAATGGTATCTTATATTCATTTAGAGTTTCATCTTCTTTAGACTCATCGAGAAATAGAGACTACCAAACTTTTATTATTTGATAGGTATCCTATAATATTTTAGTAAGTTTCTTATTTTTTAATGCATGGGAAACAACATTTATTACTACTTGTACAATTAGATTAATAATATGACACATGCATCTAATGTGAAACATTTCATAGAATGACCCATCTATAATGGTCCAAACAAATATACTAATAGTGACTCATTTATCATATCTTATCAATTATGATACTAAATATTTTATTATGAATATCATACCCTCTTAGAATCTTCATCATGCACTCATATATGGCAGAGCCATCATGAGGATGGAGAATCATAGAAAATCTTAAAATTTTGTTATTAAGTTTTCATGTATAATCTACATATTGGGCAATGAGGAAGCAAATGATGCATCATCTTGACTAGTCTAGATTTTGGATATCATGGACACCACTTGACTATTTTTCCTAAATTCATTAATTATTAATTGTTTTACTAAATTATTAATTCTTTCTTATCACCTTCTTTCTTCTTTTTTTATTCTTTTTCTTCTTCATTTTTCATTCTTATTCATCTTTTTATACTTATTCTTATTCATATTCTTATTCTTCATCTTTTTATATTTAATCTTTTCCTTATTTACCTTCTTTTTTTATTCTTTTATTCATCATTAAACTTATCATCATCATCATCATTTTTTTCATCTTCTTTTACTTCTTGTTTTTCATCATCATCATCTTCATTATTTTGTTTTTCTTATTGTTTTTCTTCTTATGTTCATCTTGATCACCATCAATAATTTATTCATCTTATTTATCGTATTCTAATACTTCTATTTCTTCGACTAATTCTTCTTTGTCGTCTTCAACTTATTTGCCATTTCTTTTCTATATATTTTTTATTTCTTTTTCTTCTTCATTTTTTTCTTCTTCTCTTCCTATTTTTCATGCTCTATTTATTTTTTGTTGTTGTTCATCTTCTACTTATTCTTTTGCATCTTCTCCTTCTTATTTTTCTTATTCTTATTCTCTTACATCTTCTCCTTCTTATTCTTTTTCTTCTTATTCTTCTTCTTCTTATTATTTTTCTTCTTTTTCATCTTTATAATCATATTCTTCTTTATCTTTTTTAACATTTTTTACTGACCCTCTTTTTCTTCTTCTTCTTGATCTTGTTCATAATCATCTTCTTCTTCATCATGATGATCATCTTCTTCTTTTTGCATTTCTTCTTCTTCTTCTATTTCCTTTATATATAATTATTCTTCTTCTTCTTCTTCACACTATTATTAATCGACTTGTTTTTTTTTCTTCTTCTACATTTTCTTCTTATTCATTTTCATTTGATTGTTTTTCTAAAATTAATAAGCTTCATCATCACATTCTTCTTCTTTTTCAACTTCTTCTTTTTCATCTTATTATGCATCATCATCATCATCATCTTCTTCTTATTTCTATTTCATAATCATCATTATCATTTTTATCTTTTACTTTTTCTTCTTATTCATCATCATCATATTTATTCTCTTTTTTTTCTTCTTTTTCATCATCATCATCTACACTAACTCTTCTTCTTATTCTTCTTATTCATTGTTTTCATCTTCTTCTTCTTTTTCTTCTTCTTCTTCTCATCATCATTTTCTTCATCATCATCATCATCATCATCTTCTTCTTCTTCTTCTTTTTCATGTTTTTTTATTTTTCTTCAAAATAATCTCTTTTGTCCTCCTCCACCTCTTCCTTCAACTTCTTCTTCTATTATTACTTCTTCTTATTTTTCTTCTTACCTTTCTTCTTCTTCTTTCTCTTCTTCTTATTTTCTTCTTCTTCTTCTTCTTCTTCTTCTTGTTCTTCTTGTTATTCTTCTTCTTCTTCTTCTTCTTCTTCTCATCATCATCATCATCCTCCTCATCATCATCCTCATCATCATCCTCATCATCATCTCTTTATTCTACAACTTCTTGTTCTTCTTAATTATAATCATAATCATCATCATCTTATTATTATTATTATTATTATTATTATTATTCTTCAACTTCATTTTCATCTTTTTTTAGTTTTTTTCATATTTATCTTCTTCTATTTTTTGTCGTCTTCTAATATTTTTTCTTCTTCTTCTTCTGCATCTTCTAATACAAATTCTTCTTCTCTTTCTTTGTCTTCTTCTAGATATTTATCATCATCATCTTCTTCTTCCTTGTATTATTTTCTTCTTAATATTTTTCATCTTGTTTAGCTTTATCTTCTTTGCTTCCTCCTCCTCCTCCTCCTCCATCTTCTACTTCTTCATTTGTTTTCTTCTTCTTGTTTGCTTCATCATCTTCATCCTTTTCATTCTATTTTTTTCATCATTATGATCATCATCATTTTTTATTCTTATTCTTAATCTTCTTCTTTTTTATCTTATTCTTCTATATATTCATCATCATTACTTCTTCTTCTTCTTCTTCTTCCAATTTTTTACTCTTCTTGCAATTGTTCATCTTCTTTTTTGCATTCTTTTTTTCCATTTTATCTTCTTCTTTTTTTTCATTTTGATCAAATTTATCTTTTTTTTTATTTTCATCTTATTATTTTTATTTTTTCTTTTTTTTTTCTTTGTTTTCTTCTCATTCATCATAATCATAATCATCTTCTTGATCTATATCTTCTTCTCGTTATTCTTTTTCTTTACATATTCTTATTTTTCTCCATCATTGTATGCTTCTTCTTCAATTTTTTTATTGTTCCCTTATTCTTCAAGTTTTCCACCTCCTCCTTCTAATTCTTCATCAACTACTATTTATTCTTCTTCATCATACTCTACTTCTTCCTCACCTACTATTTATTCTTCTTCTTCTTCATAATCTACTTCTTCCTCACCTTCTTTTTTATCTTCATCATCTTTATCTTCTTCTTCTTTTTATTTTTTTCTCTTTTTTATTCTTTATCATCATTATCACTAATATTATCATCTTCTTCTTCTTACTCTTCATCATTTTCATCTTCTTTTTCATTTTTTTTTCTTGTTCATGTTCTTTTTTTCTTCACCTTCTTATTATTCTACTACTACTTGATCATCATCATCATCATTATCATCTACATTTTCTTCTTATTCTTCAACTTTTTTTATTTTTATTTTTTTGTACTTTTCTTCTTTTTCATCATCTTCTACTTTTATTTCTATTTCTTTTTCTTTTTTCTTTTTCATCATCATCATCATTGTATTGTTATTCTTTTTATTTTCTTTTTCTTCATCATGTTATTTTTCTTAAACTTTTTCTCTTTCTTTTACTACTATTACTACTATTCCTTTTTCATTTTCTTCATCTTCATTTTTTTTATTTTCTTCCTATTTCTCTTCTTCTCCTTTATCATCATCATCATTATCTTGTTCTTCTAGTTCTTTTTCTTCTTTCTCTTCTTCTACTTTTTCTTCATCATCATCAGCTTATTTTTCTACATTTTCATTTTGTACTCCATCTTTTTCTTGACCTTCTTCTTTTTCATATTCTTCATCTTGATCTTTGTGTTTATCTTATTCATAGGGTTCTTATTTTCATTTTTCATTTTCTTATTTTTTTCTTTTTTTATTCATCTTCTATTAATACTACTACTGCTGCTGCTGCTGCAATCTCTTATAATTCTTTATCATCTTCATCATTTTTTATCTTCTTCTTTTTTTGCATTTGCTTCATCATCATCATCATCATCATCATCATCATCATCATCTACTTCTTCTTCTTTATCTTTATATTGAATTTCTTTTTTTCTTTTTTTTCTTCTTCTTCTTCTTTATTTCGTCATTCTTCTTATCCTTCTTATGCTTCTTTGTTTTCTTTTTTGTTTATCATCTTCATCTTTTTATTCTTCATTATAATGATCATCGTAATTATCTTTTTCAACATTTTTTTCTTCTTAATCTTTTTGTTTTTCTTTTTCACATTTTTTTCATTTTCCATTTTTTTTGTTTTTCTTTTTCATTTTCAACTTTTTCTTTTTTTTCTTCTTGTATTTTTTATCTTTTCATCTTTTTTTCATTTTATTCTTCTTCTTTTCTTCTTCTTCTTCTTATACTTGTTCAAATTCAACTTCATCATCATCATCATCATCATTTTATTCTTCTTATTTGTCTTCTTCTTCATCTTTTCCATCATCATCATCATCATCATCAAGTTCCTTATGTTCTTTATCATCATCAACATTTCTTCTCTTTGTCTTCCTCTACTATTTATACATATTTGGCATCATCTTATACTTATTATTTGTATTCTTGTTCATCATCATCATTTTTATAATATTTATTTTCTTCATGTTGTTATTCATCATCATAATCATCTTTATCAAATTCTTTTTTTTCTTCTTCTTCATTATTATCCTCATTCATGCTGCCTTTTCTTTTCTTCTTCTTCTCTTCTTCTTCTTCTTCTTCTTCTTCTTCATTACCTTCTTTTTTCATTGTCATCATGAAGAATGCAATAGGGGTGATCTTCTATTATCTTTATTACAATCATCATTATTATTATCATCATTGTCATCTTTCTTTTATTCTTATTCATCTTATTCTTCTTTTAGCTTTCTTCTCCATCTTATTCTTCTTCTTCATTTTGACTATCATTATTATCTTCTTTTTTATTTTTATTTATCTTCTTCTTTTTCCTTATTGCAACATTATTATTCTACCTAATTTTATTGGTTATATTGTATCCCAAAAGCTTATTAGCATGGGCTACTCATTAATAAAGATCTACAAGTATATGGGTCAGACAAGTAGTAAAGGAGACTTTCATCTAGTTATCAATTAGATAAAAATTAAATTAGTAGTTTCATTAATCAACAATGAGATAACTCAATTCTAGTAAATAAGATATTTTAAATTCTGAAATCATCTTAGCTCAACAAATTTGTTCATTTAAATTATGTAATTTAAGTTTAAATAGTTTAAATTATAATATGTTTAGACTTAGAATAAAGTTTGGGTTATTGTATAATGACACTTTGTGCTAATGGCATATCGATGGTTAACACCAATGAAACCATCTCAAAGGGTAGTTCTCTTATTGTTGTTCTCTTGGTACATTATCACCGAAATAATAATTCAACTTTGCTTAATATTCATTCATAATCTCATAAAAAAGATGATTACTTCACATGTATACTCTTATTATCTTGCCTCTAGTATCAAGAAGACCAAGAATTGATATGCTTTGTAAGTATTTATACTTTCAGCTTCATAGATGTCACACTCACATAATTAACATATTTTTCTTTCAAGTTTCATTGGTTTAAACCATAATAGTAAAACCAACTCAAAAGAGATATCATCACCTTATGAATCATAATGTACTTATGCATATCTTGAGAATTACTTATCACCATCCTCCTTAGTGACAACATGTCTCTCATACTAAAATTAAAAATCTTAGGAGAATTCTATATAATATCTATCTCAATTGAGAACTAATTCTTCTAAGACATGTACAATGAATTGGCATATAAGGGTATCTATGCATTCAGCTTCATAGGTGTCATACTCACAGTAATTAATATACCAAAATTTTAAGTTTTAACATATAAGTTATCTTGCATATCATGATCGAAATGGATGTCACTTCTTTCCAACTGTATGTACAAGTGAGCCTCATAGTTTACATATCTCTTTCCACAATAATAATATTAAATAAAACCACCAATAATCAAAACCTTAAATCATGTTCTATTTAATCACACAACCTTCATTATTCATAATACAACATAAATCAAAGCTAATTCATTAATATAAAACCATTTAAACATCGCAAAAACAAAGTCCCCAAACCCTAAATCACATGCTATTAACATCAAAAAAACAAAGTCTCCAAAACCTAGATCACATGCTATTAACATCACAAAACATAAATTATCACATTTTTTTGGTTCAAAATCTTTTGAACCAAAAAATGATATTAGTATAAAAAAAATATCATAATAATGATGAATATTGAGGTATTTAATCAGACAACACATAGAAAGTTAATCATATAAATACTTGGGAATAAATAGAACAAGATAGAAAAAAAATATAAAGAATAATATGATAATAGTCAAGGAATTTAGATACTTTATTATTGATTATTACAATATTAATAGAAAAAAAAATAAAAATAATAAATAATAAATAATAAATAATAAATAATAAATAATTATATGTGATATAATTAGTTGGTCTTAAATTGATTACTCAAAAATTAGGAGTGAGAAAATAAGTAATGAGAGTTGTAGTAACTGAAATATGAAAAGTATTTATTTGTTATATTATTAATGAAAAATTCAATATATTTTTTTCTAATAATAGTCATTATGAGAAAATATATGAAGATCTATGAATAAATCAAGTAGCCTACATATCTCCCACAACAATCATTACTGTTCTCATTCTCTAATCTAGAAATAATTATCAACTCTTTCTGGTATGATCATTCTTCCTACAGTATATATATTGTGTGAAGAACCTCACATCTTTGTCTCTACCTCTATCTCAATTGATACCCTTGGAAAATAATTATCAAAACATGTAAGATGAGATCCTTCTTCACTAGCCATCTACCTATTTCATCCAAACATGTATTGGACTATTCAATGATAATAAAAGCAGCATAACAAAAATAGACATCACAGTAGCAGCACAATACATCACCACACACTATACACCACATTTTTCTCGTCACAACATCATTTCTAAATCAATTCTAATCCCTTCTCATTGCTGGAAGAATATATCACATCGCTCTTTGTCCAATCACTCCTTCAAAATATTTGGAGATCTTGAAATCCCTAACTTGCCCAATTTTTTTATTTTGGTTGTATAAAATAGGTAGTTGAAAATTGTGGAACTGACTTACTTTGTGGTCCAGATGGAAACCCTACAAACCATGCTTTCGATTACTATCTAGGGCAAGTTTTCAAGTCCTAATAACCAGTTCGCCAAGCATGGAGTCATTCACTTACTTGAATCTGAAGGAATGACCAAGTGCCCGAGCAACTTCTATGATTCAAGCATAGATTGATATCATTGTAATGAGAATGAGGGCATTTGCCTGCTCTAAGAAACTCCAACCTAGAAATGGTAGTTGATAATACCCTTCTCCTGACTAATGCATGTTTTGATCATTTGATGTTGCTTGTTGCACACAAATCAAAATTTTATTATTTTAAAATCTCACTTTGATACCATAATAGAATAAATACATACATACAAAGAGACAAAGCACTAAAAAGAAAAAAAATACTCATACATATCTTTTTGTTAAATGGGTTCTCTAATTATATATATATATATATGTAGTAGTGATTGAGATAACACACATGTAGAGTGCTCACATCATAGATATAAAATAATAAAAACAAAAATAAATATTATAATAAATATTATAATAAATATTATAATAAATATTATAATAAATATTATAATAAATATTATGAATTAAATCATATTGTTGAATTTGTATGAAAATTTGCAAGGGTCAAATTGTTTAGATAATTAAAATCCATATGTTCAACTTTAATTACATTAATAATATACTTTAATAATGATGATAATAATAATTATTATTTCTTGATATAATAAATATACTTGAAATAGCATATATTTATTTTATTGACATTGAATTAATAATGTGCTTAAAATCAAATAATTATTAAATATATGTATATGTAATAATCATTTATTTAAAAAAATTCCAATAATGTGAAAAGGCACTTGCCTAGGAAACCTACAGGCACTTCATAAAAGGTCCAAGATTATCAACTAGGGGCTAGGTATACCTAGCCGCCTTTGAAACTATAAATTTATTATATAATAAATCACTTTGAATTATATTTTATAATGTCTTTCTTTTATTAAATATGAGATATGTTGATTATAATTGCTTATATATTATATTTGATCATATAATAGGAATATATATTTTGAACCATTTAGTAGATTGTACATTAAGTAATCATACAAGGAGCATTAAAAAAAAAGAAATGTGGACTCTAAGTGGGAACAAAAAATTAGTTGAGTGTCATGCTAAATTCTATATTTCAGGATAGGTAAAGTTTGATAATGATTTAAACTATGAATGCTTTCACAAGTGAAGACGCTAGAAGAAAAATTTTCAAATAAAATACTACAAACAAGTTCACATTAAATTACACGATAACTTAGGGTAACAAATTTTCATAGAACAAGGAAAAGAATGTATATGATAAATAATTTGTTTTATATGTATTCATAATATATTGTTAATTCATTTGATGCTCAAGTATGTTCTTTAGTTTTAATAATTTTTATATTTTTATACGATAAAATATCAACATTTTAATGATGGTACATTCATAATATATTTTTTAAAGTAATTTTATTTTAAGAATGTAAATTAATTTTTGTATATTTTATAAGAGCATAAAGATGATAATGGTTAGAGCCTGAAATCAAATCAACATTTTAATGATCATAGCCTTATTTTTGGCAAAGATTGTCCAAACAAAAATAAAGAGCAAATGATGAATTATGCTAATTTTAAAGAGTTAGATTATATTGGAGTAATGATGTTGTTGAATATCTAGAAACTGATGCATGTGTTCGTTTTACATCTGCATACAGCACAGGTGGTATGAAATATTCATCATAACCTTGTAAAAAAGAAAAAATGATTACAATTTAAATTGAATTGATGATCATGTATTAGGAAGCCTTGTTCCTAACTTCACCCAACAAACAAAAAGAAAAAAGTGCTTTGTCAATTGGAGAAATATTCAAAAAGCTATGGCTACAAAATTAAAAAATCACGATGTTTTGTAACTCACAGACATCAATGGATGATGGATGAAATCTATGCTTATCTGCACTTGGCACAGCAAAGCTCATGTTTATCATATTGATCATGCTTCGGGCTATCTCAAGCTACGAGGTTCTAGTTTAGTATTTATAATGCAGTATTAGTGGATCTGGATAACCTTTCAATTATACACATTAACCTCCAAGGATCTGATTGCTTTATTATATATTGAATACATTTTCTAAAATCAGCACGTATCATATTCATACGGCATTTCTCAAATGCCTTCAGAATGTTTCTGAATTTTTTTTAACAGACACATTTTTGATTAGATTCATGGATTCTTATTAAATCGCCACATAACTATGGAGAGATAAACTCTCCATAGTTATTGCCTATGGTTGGAAAGCAACCAAGCTTTTAGGCTTCTAGTATCTACTGGATGATTTATATGCTTGCCTAAGATATGTCTTGTATTCTTTACCCATGAAGGTGCAATTTTTCCCGGAGGATAAAAGGTGCTTCTTTTTGGAAGCTAACACCTTTAAAATATTTTCTCTCAGATATTTTACAGCTTTTGGTTTCCTTCCAGCTGATGCACATGACAATATATTGCATGTGAAGAAAATTGTTTTACTAGCTTCACTTACATGATTGCCTCTTCTGGAAGTGAGCTTTCTTTTTTCTCTCTTCAGAGACTTCCACTATCCTCTCTCTCTTTCTCAGACAACTCTTTGAAACCCAGTTTGGCATAGTTCTTTCATTATGTGTTTTCTCATTAGATTAGAACTTTCCTTTTTAATATTGAGATTAAAAACTTACACCAAAAATAAATGAATAAATACATAAATAAATTCTTGACTTCCAAAAATACTTGGTCCATGAGTTTCATAAAAACTATCGAGATGAAAAGCATATAGATGATTACAATTGATATGAATGCAATGGCTGTAGTTCAAGCAATAAGAATATCAAGTGCATGAAGTGGTAATAAGGGAGTTTACCTCATACTCTCCCACATGTATTCAAACTAGATGGCTATCAATATATTTCATATGTTCAAAGATTATAATGCATAGAAATGATGACAAAAATCACATACCACTTGTATATAGAGTGATTGGTAGTTCTTTCTGAGCAAGATATATTGATGTGTTGAGTAGAATATAAACAAGATTTTCATTAAAATCTATCAACTATTAGAAGAGAAATTACAATCAATTCATATAAAAAAATAAGTCACAATATAGTCTTGGATAGTATCAGGAAACATTTTGATTATTGGTATATTGTTATTTCAAATTTCATTCTTCATATAGTTAATGGCTAAAAGAAAATTGTACATCAAGAATTACAAAACATAAATATAATATATAATAGAAGATGACATTGGACACCAAAATACTCACACTCATCTACTCATCTAAATTCTAATATGCATTTGGTAAGGTTATTATATTTCCTATTAGATTTTTGTTTCTTGATATTTCATATAATGGAACATTGTAGTACATATGAAATGTATGTCATTATTGATGTTTATGAAATAAATTTCCTATCAAATTCCAAAAGTAGATGTGTCTTCATTTCATTTGTTATTATTATTTTATTGTTTATATCACTATTAATGAAAACACTCCACATGTATGTTGTCTTAATCCATTAGTCAATTATATGAAAGTATCGCTTATACATTTTTTTTATCGAGTTATATTGATGTTTTATGGGATTTTGAACTTTAATTAGTTTAATATAACATCAGAGCAAAATTTTAGTAACACCTTATTGTGTAAGGATTAGAAAATCTTATAGAGTGAGCGTGCAGGTTGAAGTGCACACGTGTATTACAAGTGACAATACCACTATGTGGAAAATTGAAAACAAGGGTGTGCTACTGTGTAGATTATTGAAAACATGGGCGTGCCATTGTGCAGAAAGCATGGGAGTGCCACTGTGCAGAAAACACGGGTGTGCCACTGTGTAAAAAATATGAATGTGCTACTGTGCAAAAAACATATGCATGCCATTGTGGCATGCATATGTTTCTAATTGAGCTACATGGAGCTCGATGAGCTCCACGAACTCATCGAGCTCGATGAGGAACTCGTGGTTGAGCTACATCGAGCTCGTGGTAGAGCTCCATCGAGCTCGTGATCGAGCTCCATTAGATCATGGTCAAGCTCCTTGGGCTTGACCATGAGCTCCATGATCTTATCGAGCTCCATGGAGCTTGATGAGCTCCCATCGAGTTCCATGAACTAATTGAGCTCCATGGAGCTCCTGTTTGTGCTCGACAAGCTCTAATCTAGTTCTACGAACTCGTCAAGATCCTGGAACTCGATGGAACTCAAACAAGAGCTCAACCACGAACTCCATGTAGCTCGACGAGTTTGTGGAGCTCATCAAGGTCCATGGAGACAAGCTCTTCGAGCTCCTAGAGCTCCTTGTCGAGCTCCATTTAGCTCGATGAGCTACATGGAGCTTGAATAGCTGCTCAATCAAAGTTGATAGAGTTATAGGAGAGGTAGGCGACGAGCAACGAGAGAAGAGCGATGACAGAGGGGCGAGTTATAGGGGAGAGGAGAGAAGGTATATTTGAGTACATCAAAAATGAATTAGTTAAGAATTTAGTGTATATTTTTTAAATATTAAAAATTCATTTTATTTTTTTCAATTGTTTTCTAGGGAGTTCACCAAAACATAATTCTCCCAAAGAAAAATAAAGAACAAATGATTTAGTATGGAATAAAAAATAAACAGGTATCCATTTATATTTTTATCTAGGCCCAAAAAGTACCCCTAAAGGTGGGTTTAATTTTCAATGACCCAAACTAGATTGGAACAACTCTTTTTTTTTGTGGGCAACACAATTTAGATTGGACAACCATTGCCAATGTGTTGAAGATAGAATGTATTTTTAAAATAAATCATTACTTGACAAATTTATTCATCAAAAAATATGGATAGTTGAGCGATCCATATTTCTTTTTCAATAAAGTTAACATATTAGGAATAAAAATTAAGAATTTCAACTAATAGTATGGTAGTCTATGTTGCATATGTAATTTGTTTTTTGATAATCTATTTGTATAAGCAAATATCTATGTTTCTATTTTAATATTTTAATGTAAGTGCAGGAAAAGAAATATTAAAAGACTATGAATGCAGTAGTAGCACAATAACGAAGGTCCCACTGACTGGTCAGCGGGCCAAAATTTTTGGATCAGAGCCTGACCTGTCCCATGATCTGACCCACTCCGATTAAATGAACTGAGAGAATTATTATTATAAAATGTTTTGTAATTTTTAATTTCAGGTTGCTATTTTTGGACCCGGGGAACTATTCATCATCATCTTTACTCTCTCTCTCTGTGATTTATCGCGACTGCTCTGTGTTGCATTCTATAAGATAATTTTTGTTGGTTTAATCTGTAACGCATAATTATTTTTTGGTGGATGTAGCTAGTCATAGTGAGCGACTAGCGAATCACGTTGTATATGATGTTTTATTTCTCTTTTTTGGTTCTGCCATAGTTGGATTGCCGGATTGGATATATATTACTTGTTTTTCTATTGTTCTTGTTGTCTTCTATATCTTAATATCATCACCGTGGAAGTGCAATTGTCCAACAGTCTAGTTGGTAAATGGAAAATATTTCTCAACTCTAAAGGATACTAGTTTGGTTCCCATGCATGTTAGATACGTGTTTTATGGTATATTTACCAAATGTCATATTCATACCATTCGGATGGAGGCTTTACTTGCTCCAACCTTGGGAATCCCGAATCACATATATGAGAGTACGAAAGATAATAGATGATTGGGAGTGGGATATTAAAAAAATAAAAAATTTGAAGGTTTTCTAATGGATAGCAAGCTAAAAGAAATTTACTTGATTTTTTTTGTGAAATAATATGTATTCTTTAAATCTCCCCACATTATATATCCTATCGCACATCTTCATGGACAAGAGATTCTATCAAATTTGATACATGTCAAATATTTGTCAAAATCAATCAGTATCTCATATTAGTCTATAGACAAATATCCATAATTCTTAACGATCTAGATGTATCAACATTGTTTATCCTAACTAATTCATAATCTTTGGGCATAGATATTACAAACCATAAGAATCTAGAGTAACATTTAAAGTGACATCTAAATTCATCATTTAGTCACTTTCATGATTGACTTTGTTAACATTCTAATACTACTCAGTTTCTTTGATTTCATTTATTGATAACTAGATCATTTAAATCCCAAACTAAAAGATTCATTAAATTTATATTTTTGGTAGAATATTTAGATAGTTCTAACTTAATCACCAAAAGTAAATTATTTTCTTTCTCAATCTAAAAAAAATAACTAATACATTAGAATAATTAAATATTGAATCACCCAAAAATAAATTTACCCACTATAATATTACTTATTGAGTTTTTTAGGATGGAGCTCCAATATCAAGCCCTTTTTCATATTTTTTTTTCGCATATTCTTGATTAGGTTAATTAATCTTTCTTATGATAAAAATCTTTTAACTTTTTCCTTTTGAACCATTATCCAGCACCGCAAAATCACAAAACATTTTTTATTTTTCCAAGTATATTTTATGTTCTTTTTAGTTTTAATTTAAAAATGTCACAAATTTCAACTTTAACTCAAATTAAAATTCATATTGAGTTTTTAAATTTTCAAAATCCAAAAATATAAAAACCAATTATGCTAAATTAATTTTATTTTAATTATTTATTATTTTAATTTTTACATCCACTAAAAATATATATTTCAATTCGAAAAATATATATTATTTCTCAAAATCTTTATCCAGATTATTTTGAGAATAAACTCAATATACCTAATTACTATTCTACTCAAACTAATAGAATTGAGTAACAAACACAATTAAAACTACATACAAATAATAACAATCTTATTATAACTAATGTGAAAAATGAAACTCTAAACAAATAAATTATAATAATAACACGTCATAATTTCGAGAATTTCGGTTAAATTTCTAACTTTATTAGGAGCACCTGAGCACTGCACATTCATAGCACATCCACCACATGGAATCTATACAAACCATGCACAAATACCACACATCCATTTTCCTCCGCATGATCCATGCACATGCTACAAATGGCCACCACATGATCAATGTTAAAATATAAGATTTGAGAGAATAAAAATTACATAAAAGTTATATTTTCGAAAAACTCTCATTCAAAACCAATTACATAAGTGGTTGAAAGAAATGCTTTTTTTGAATTTTTTGAAAACTAAAGATTATCAGATGAAACCCTGCCTATTTTAATCTTTTATAAATTTGTACCCCCCAAAGGTCTCCTCATGTGTGAAGACTTCCCAAAAATGGGAATCCCATTTTTCTTGAAGTCTCATGCATCATTACCTTTGCTCTTTCTCTCTCCTAAAATCATGTGTCACATGCTCCAAAAACTACAAGCCATGATCTTATGAAAAATGAGAGACTATTTGAACTTTTGTTTTATATGTGCATCCCACACCCCCCCCCCCCCCATGT
This sequence comes from Sapria himalayana, assembly GCA_029783825.1. Lineage (NCBI taxonomy): Eukaryota > Viridiplantae > Streptophyta > Magnoliopsida > Malpighiales > Rafflesiaceae > Sapria > Sapria himalayana. Next base: position 377,823 of record JAREIK010002653.1, read on the forward strand.
TGGAACCATTTTATCGTGAAAAAATTTTTGATTACTTGTTTTTTATTGATAGTTGGATAAAATTTTGTTTTGTTTGAATTACAATGAGTTGAGTTTACATGTAAAATAGATATACATATGACATTTATTCTACATAATAGATAATCCAGTGCATATAGTTTAACTTACATAAAGAATACCGAATCATCAGTTCATATAGAATATACATTTATCATTCATAATCTTGATAGAGTTAGATACTATATTGATAAGATTGTAGTATAAGATTTTATTATGTCTATTTTGACTTTGGAAAATATTGATATTCTAACTATTTGTGCTAGTGTTCTTATGTATATTGAACTAGACCATAATAATGCAATTATTTTATACTAACATATAAAATAGAAACACACTATCATTATTGTAAATACTATTAATAGTAATCTTGAAATAATTAATAAATATATTTAATTTTTATTAGTTATCTTGATTCATAAATAGTGAAATATATAAATAAATCAATAAACTCAGTGAGATGGATATCTTTATCAATTATATGATGAATATCAATTTTTGATGGAATCTATATCTTATTAAATGGTTTGATAATGCTCTTTTGAGAGTGCTTATAAGTTTTAATATTGTCAAACCCTATATATAGTTTGATCTAACATATTGAATAAGTTTAGTAGAAGACCCCGAGACAATATTAAAAAAGATAAATTGAACTAAAATGTTAGTAATTTAATTCAATTGATAAGTATATGTAATCTTAACCTGTGGGTTAAATAAATACTAAATAACAAAAAGGCCGAAGTTATTTTGAATAAATGGGTGAGTACAATTATAATTCTATAGCTATATAAATTATAATTAATTAGTATGATACATATATTTTATATTGGAAGTTCAAAATCTTATTTTAGCTAGGGTCCCATCTGTAGCTTAATTAATGGCATAAGAAACATTTAAATTATAATTAAAAAATTTATTTAAAGTATGTGTATGTATAAAATTAAGATAATTAATTTGACTAAAATTATATTAATTAATTTTTAAATTGATATAATTAAAAATCAAATTAATTATTTGAATATATATATAAATTAATATAATCTTTAATAAAATAATTTGAATAAAATAATAGGAAGACATGTCACATTGCTTTTGGAAAGTGATGTGATATGAGCATTATTTTATTTAGTGTTTTTGATTTATTGGCAAAAAAAAGAATATCACATCGAGCTATTCATCTTCTTTCTCATGATAGTGGTGCAAGCAACACAAGAGATGAGTCTTGAAACTATGGCAACATGAAAAATTCATGTGTTAAATGATCTTACTTTGATCTTTGTCCTAGACAATGAAAACTTAAAATGAATTAATTTACATGCACTATCTATGAATTAATTTTAAAATCCAACATTGGTATAAGAGCTAATTTTGTGATATTGCATGTAAATTAATTGGGTTTTAATATGGATAAAGGTATAAATAAATAAATGTCTTTGTTTAATCATAGATGTTATACCCTTTGTTGAGCAAACATACTTGCCTAACTATTTAGGTTTTTTGGTTGTGGTTGTGCATTTGGATGTCCATTTGGATGTTTATTTGGATGTGCATTTGGATGTGTTTGGATGAATTAATGCTTGTTAATTTTGTGGTTGTAATTTTTCATCCACCCATGTGATGTTTTTAATCACATGAGGTATAATATTAATTTGTTTCTGCAAGTAAGTTAGATGAATTTGTGGAATCCTTCGAGGAGACATAGACTTCAAAAAGTAGTGGAAAAGCTTGTCATGGTAGAGCTCATTGTGGTGAATGGTGACTACGATGACATTGTAGTGGTGAATGGTGATGTTGGTAGAACCTATAGTGACTTATAGTGGCCATGGTGAAGCTTGTTGTGGCTAATGGTAACTGTGGTGGAGCTTGTAGTGACTAATGGTGATTGAGCACTTAGTGGTGAAAATCATCTGCCATGAAAATTGTGGTATCAATTTTGACAGTAATGATAAAAAGTTACCACTCACAAAAATTAGCAATGTCTAAGAAATTAGAATAAGAATTTTGTTTTGGTTGAACCCCATTGGAGTGCTGCCCCAAACCCCTACTTCCTAGAGGGGAGTCCATGTTTGATATGCTCTAAATACCACAATAGCTATGTTGATGAACCTAAGAATTATGTGATGGCAAAGTCATCACATAATTATCAAATTTTTGCATGTAATGGCAAAAGTCATCACATAGTTATGGCATGGATGCATATGATGGTATGTTTTCGTAAGTGCATGTAATGGCATCTTATTGTCGATGGATGTGATGGCATGTATGCATCTAAACATGTGAATGATGGATGTCTCTGACAACTTGTATGATGGTTGTGTTCAAATAATATATATTTTAAGTAGCACTCATACATACACGTATTCAGGATTAGAAACCATTATTTTGATAAGAATAAATAAATTAAAATTCATATTTTAAAATAAATATTTTTTGAAGGGATTTAGTAATTTTATTTTTTAAAGCCTCAATCTTTTTAAATACCTATGTGAGCAAGGAAATTCATTGAGGATAAATCTCATGGTCTTCATCACTAGTTTGTGAATAATACAATATAGTTAGCATATTTGTCTTAGTGTTTTCCCCTATCAGACTAATTGACTAGTAGGTGTACTTAGAATGAACTACTATGAGATAATTCTATGAATTATTAAAATGAATCACTTCACTATCTAAAATATTTATTTAAGAATAATTAATATAGAATTATGTGATGGTATATACTTAGCTATAAATAATAGTAAATTTTTTATCTGAGTCACTACTCTTATTTATAGGACCAAAGTAAGTCATCTATTTAGTCTTGTTTGGTTATGGCTCATTGCCTAGACAATAAGTTTAATAAAAATAAACATGTTTGAATAAATGATAGATACTAGATATCATTTCATTGTGGCATATTGTTCATAGTGTATCAGACTAATGAAAAATTCACTTTAGAATTGGCCTAAAGAACCAATACTTGAAATAGAATTCAAAGCTAAGTAGCTCATTGTGATATTTAAGGTTTTGACAGAAAAAAAAGACTTTCAATCCACTTGCCACTATTCTCAAAAAAACTTGATAGAATTAATTACTTTGATTGGAAAAGATACTTCAACATTGTTCTAACTACTGAGAATTATAAGTTTTTACTCATATATATTTGCCTAGATAAATCTCATGAAGGGACAACCAACCATGAAGCTAAGACTTATTAGAAATGAGTAATAGCTGACAAAATGTGAAGGCATTATATTTTGGCACCCATGTCAAATATACTCCAACATCATCATCACATGACAACTACATATGATATGATATCTAATCTCAAAAAAAAATTTGGGAATCATACTCATTTTGCTAGATAGAAAACCATTAAGGATCTTATGAATACATAATAACCAAAAATACTTGTGTGAGAGATCATGTTCTAAAGATGATTGAACTTCTCAATAAACTAGAGATCATCTGAGCTAAAATTGATGTGGATTCCCTGATCAGTATCATTTTCTAGCCATTATCAGATTCATATAATCAATAATTCCCAGACTATAATATGAATAAATTTGATTGGGCACTTGCACGATTTCTTAAAGAATTGGTATCAGTTGAGAGTCTTATCAAGAAATCATCTCATGTGTTTTTTATTGAAAAGACTTCTTCTAAACTAAAAGGAAAGAAAAAGGAGACATTTCAAAAATATGTTCATGTTCTCCAATCAGCTTTTAATTCACAAGTGAGAGTGCAAAAGCCAAAGGGTAAATGTTTTCATTGCAATTAGACAAGATATTGGAAGAAGTAGTATCTAGTTTATTTCAATAAGGTGAATAATCAATGTTTATTTATTAGTGTTTTCGACATGTTTAGTAGTACTATGTATTGATACATGGTATATAGATATAGGAGCTACTAATCATGTTTGTAATTCTTTATTATAGTTTTAGGACATCGAATAACTAAGTAATGGTAGGATTAATCTTCACATGGGCAATACTATGGTGGCAATGATTGTAGTGGGAGATTACTATCTACATTTTGAGAGAATTTTAATTTTAATTTTATAAGGTTGTCTTTATGTACCTTCCATTTAAAAAAAACTTAATTTCTATTTTTATTTTGATTAAAAATGGATGTTTACTTTTATTCAATAATTCTATAACAATCTATTTGAATAAAAGGTTTATCTATTTTGGTATACTAAAAGATAATATTTATATTATTAATCATATATCTTTATCGCTACAACATGAATCGAATAATACTAAAGTTTTGCCATGCAAGAGAAAACAACTTTCCCAAGTGAACTAGACTTATCTTTGGTACTAGTGCTTAGGTCATATAAATCTAACAAGGATCTTAAAGGTAGTTAATGACAATGAATAGTTGGAACTAGTTCATTTTGATTTGTTTGGATCCATGACTATCCACGCGAGAGGTGACTTTGGGTATTTTTTAATATTTATTAATAATTACTCAATGTATGGATATATTTATTTAATACATCCTAAGTCTGATGCCTTAGAAAAATTCAATGAGTATAAGGTTTAAATAAAAAAGTATCTTTATAAGTGTCTCAAGACAATATGATTTGAACATTGTGGGAAGTATCTCTTAGGAGAGTTTCAGGACTATTATTGTATCATGAAATTATATTCCAGTTGTTTGCACTTGGTGTTCTATAATAGAATGGTGTGAAAGAAAGAATGAATAAAACTCTTTTGGATATAGTGAGATCAATGGTGACTTATTCAAAACTGCTTGCTTTCTTTTTAGGATATGTATTATAAACAACAGTTTGTATTCCAAACTTGGTCCCATCTAAGTTAGTACCTACTACATCAAATGAATTGTGGATGAGGCATAAACATAATCTGAAATACATTCACTTAAGGGGTTGCCCATCATTTGTGCTAAAAGAGAAAATAGATAAGTTAGAACCAAGAACAGATGTTTATCTTTATGAGATATTCTAGAGGAACTAAATATGGTTGATTTTATAGTCCTAAGGATTAGAAGTCCATTATTAATACCAATGTCCAATTCCTAGTAGAAGACTATATAATATACCACAAGCCTAAAAGTAAGCTTTTTCTAAAAGAATTGAGAAGATATAAACCAGCCCAAACTCATTTAATTTCGGTGATATTAGAAGAAACACTACAAGGTAATCTTCCAAACATCTCATTACCTCATTGACATGAAGATTGCACAACTAGAGGGTGATGATCATAATAGTTTACTAGAATTAGCATTTTCAAAATGTACCGCTAAAAGTATACAAGCAAGAGGAGTGTCTCATCATAGTGGCAAGATTTTTCTTCAATCTACATGGTATACACTCTTAGGAAGTATTGTAATAGAATCTCTAATGAGGTAGATACTGATCCTAGTAACTATGATGAAGCACTTAAAGATAAAGATAAAAAATTTTGGCAAAAGACTGAAATCAGAGATGTAGTCTATGCATTCCAATCATCTCTGAAATCTTATGGAACCGATTGAAGGGATAAAATGAATCTAGTACAGGTGAATCTATAAAAAAAAGAAAAGAATATATGGTAATATTGAAACTTATAATGCTAGGCTTGTTACAAAAAGATTTACTCAGAAAGAGGGAGGGAATCAATTATAAGGGATCCCTTTTCACTATTAGCGATGCAAAAGGCTTTATGGATTTTTTTATCTATTTCAACTCATTTTAACCATAAGATTTGAAATATTGATATAAATACTCTATTTTTGAATAGACAAAAATACATTTATATGATGCAGCCTAATAATTTCATACAAAATAGCCAAGAGCATATGTTATATAAATTTAAAAAGTCCTTTTATATTTATTACTTATCAAAAAAAAAGTCCATTTATAGAATGAAATAAGTTTTTGGGTATTAATATACTTATTTTGATCAAGCATTAAGTCTTATAGCTTCGATCAATTTCTGGATGAGTATTATGTACATAAGAAATGTCGTAAAGGCATAATGGTATTCTTGGTATTATACATATATAATGTATTGCTCATTGAAAATGATATAATAATATTGTCTTCGGGCAAGGTTAGATTGTCCAATCATTTCGACATAATAGACTTGATAAAAGCTAGTAATATTCTTGCGATCAAGCTTTTGTGAGATCACAAGCTAAAAATAATAGGCATGCCTCATGTTATGTATATTGACAAGATATTGACCAATTTTATCATTCATGATTTCAAGAAAAGTTTTCTTTTTTTCTTATATAAAATTACTCTGTTAAAAAATAAATATCCCAAAATGCCTAATGAGATAGAGAAAATGAAGGTGATTCTTTATATAGCTATAGTATGAAGCCTAGTATATGTAATATTTTAACTAGACCTGACATTTTTTTTCATAGGCATGGTCAAAAGATATCAATCAAATACAGGGCAAAAATATTGGATAATAGTAAAACACATAATCAAATACCTGAAATGGACTAGAGATTATATGTTGGTATATTAAGTGGATAATCTTGTACCTATAGAGTATATGGACTCAAATTTTCAATTAGATGTAAATTTGAGAAAGTATACATTGGGTCATGTGTTTACCTTAGGGAGTGGAGTTATTAATTGAAAGAGAATCAAACAATCTTACATTATTGATTCCACCATGAAGGTTGAACATGTGGCGGCCTAGGAGATAACCAAAGAGGTTATATGGTTTAGAAACTTTTTCATTGATATATGGATTATTTTTTTATATGTAATTGTCTATTATACTTTCTTATGATAAAATTGAAGTAGTCGCTAACTCAAAGGAATATAGAACCTATAATAAGGAAAAATACATGAGGCACAAATATCATCTAATAAAAGATATTATGAAAAGATGAGATAGTGATGACCAAAGTATTATCATGCAGCAATCTGGTGGATCCTTTTATGAAAAGCCCACCAGCTAAAACCTGTGAAAAGAATATGGAAGGAATGAGAGTAAAATATGAGATATCATGATTTTAAGTTTAAGGGATAGATTGTTGGAACTATTTTATACTAAAAGCCAATTTTTATTATTTTCTTTTGATTGATTGTTGGATTTATTTTTGTTTTCTTTTGAATTACAATCAGCTGAAATTGTATTTAAAATAAATATACATGCATCATTTATTCTACACAGTATATGATTTGGTGTGAAGAGTTCGGGCTTACGTATAGAAGATCGAATCATCAGTTGTAAAATATAAGTTTTTTTTTTATAAAGTTCGTTTTATTATTAATAACCCTCTCTTTCGGCGGAGGAATACCATTTTTACAAGCTACATCTACCCGTAGCCCTCTTACACCCATCTTATCCTTAAGTCTATTAGCTATCCTATAAAAATTTGAAAAAAAACTTTCTAAATAAACATTTATTCATTATATAATTAAACATGAGTAAGCTGGAGGCTTTGCTCTAGTTTATTTATTTTCTGGCCCATCTATGCATTTTGATTTTTTCGGACCAACTTCGGCCGATCTTTTCATTTAACTTCTTGATTTTATCGGCCGTATCCTGTAGCATCTGTCTCTCATCTTCCCAGTGTCAAAAGCCGTATTGTTCACGTCCTGCTTCCTTAATGTATCCAACCGAATGTATCAAACCATCCAGCTTCTTTTTTTATATGCTCTTGTGCCTGCAATATACAAAGAAAACGAGCACGCCTACAATATAACTTGTCTACCCTATTCCCCTTGTCCCTTGTTCTGCTTATACAACATTTATCATTTCTTCGTTCGCTCCCATTCTCTTTGCCGTGCCTTGTAATTGGAGTTGACCATACAGCTTTTAACGAGCTGCAACAAGACCTAAGACTTTCTGCATAACTCTCAGGAAATATAAACTTGTTCAACCCGAATTATAACACATAACTTAGGCAAAAAAAACCACCTCCAAACGCATGTAAACTGTGCACCCGATGATCACCCACAGGACCGGGTGATCAGTTGTTATCGACATAAACAACTCGAGCAGCAGTCAAATAAACCCGTGAAAAACAGCTTATTATTATATGATCTTACCAAGGGGAATATATCTATGTACAGCATTGTTTAACCTATAAAATATTTGCAAAGTTAACCATTTAAAAACCAAAAACCATCATAACATCTTCATCCTGCAAGTATAAAACATGAACCAGGTACATATCTATTCGTGTGCACAACCTAACAACCAAGGCTGAGATTTCTGCCACTTTGTATGTAGCTGCACTGTTGAGAAGAGAAAGAAAATCAAGACCTATGCTTATCCTAGAATCCCATGTTTTGAGTTAACCTACTTGCTTCTTTTTTAAATTATCTATTCTAAGCTATGGTCTAAATTTATTTTAAACTAACCCGACCTCCACTCTTCCTAACTCTTACATAAGAAAAGGCCATCTTATCTAATCTCACTAGACCTTTCAATTTTTTTGGCATAGAATCCTCATCGAATTCTATTTCTCCTTTTTCCGAGCCTATCCTCGTGAGATTATCTGCTGGAGTATTTGCCTCTCTGTATATATGCATTATTTATGCATTTAAATCTTTTATAATCTTCATTATTATTTCTAGTTCTTCCTCATATTTTCAAAGAGAAATTCTTCCTATTGCTAAATTAAATAAACATCGAGTCCACTTGTATTTGAATACTTTTATATTCTAATTTTTTGCATACATTTAAACCTATTCTCAACGCCCTAATTTCTGATTGTAGAGCCGAGTCTGCTACACTAACCGAGGAGAAAGCTTTCATAACTGTGCCTTTGGAATCTCTTATTAACCCACCTTTTCCCGCTATTCCAGTATCCCTATTAAAGCTTCCATCCGTGTTTAGAGAGAATTTTCCTTTAGGGGGCCTAACCCAACTTATACTTTTTGCCCAATATTGTTTAACTATTTTTATATTAAGACCCCATTCTTTTTCCACTTTCTTATTTATAGCTAGTTTTTCTACTATAATGGGCTTAATATTTGATATGCTACTTATTTCATGCTTAATTTCTTGTAATATATCTATCGAATCCATTCTCTTTCCTTCAAATCTACTCCTATTACGAGCTTGCCATAAACACCATATTACTACATGAGGTAAATTCTTATAGAGCCAATTTCTAGAAGGGTTAGCAGAAATAGCATTTTCCCATTTTTTAATTCTTTCTATTAGACTTTCCTCTTTATTACTAATTTGTTCATTTCCTTCAAGTTTCTTCCAAACTTCTTCTGCAATTTTTCCCTCTCGAGAATAGATGATCTATTGATTCTACTTCAGCAAAACAACACTCACATCTGGATACTATTTTTATGCCCTTTCTTTGCACATTAGTATCCACAGGTAGTGCATTTACTATTGCTTTCCATGCTAGCGAGCACATTTTTTTGTGGAATACCTGCTTTCCAGACTCATTTAAATATGGGTTGAGTAGGTTTTTTCCTCCTAATCAACTCCTTAACCGATTTTAGTGTGAAATTACCTTGTGGTGTGAGAGTCCATTTCAAACCACTCTTTTTTAATATTGAGTGTGATTCTACTATATCTTTTTGTTTCTCCAGAGCTTTCCAATCATTTGATGCCTGTTTAAGCCTCTGTTTGTTTTGTTCTAAATATTTGGCCTGCATATATTTTGCCCAAAGGCTATCATTCTCGATCAGCCTCCACCATCCTTTGCAATCCCAGGCGGTGGCCATATCCTGTAAAGTAATTATTCCTAAGCCTTCTTCTGCATTTGGGTAGCATATATCCCTCCAATTTTTCCAGTGAATTTTTTGCTTCCCATCTTTTTTACCCCATAAAAAATTTGACATTTCTGATTCTAATTTGTTCAAAAATTTCTTCGGGGGATGTATTACAGATAAGATATGCACTAACGTGCTTTGTAACACATGAGAGATCAATGTAATCCGTCCTCCGAATCCTAAAAGATTTTCTTTCCATCCTGCTATTTTCCTCCTGATTTTATCTTGTAATGGTATTAAATATTTCTCTCTCAGTCTACCTTCATATATTAGACAGCCTAAATATGTTAAAGCTCCCTTATTATGTGTAAATCCGGTTATATTTGTTATCTTATTTATCACTTTCTCTGAAGTCTTTTTGGCTAGCATGAACTGGCACTTCTTTTTTGTTTACAACCTAGCCTGTTTCTAATTCAAATAATTGTAATAATTCTATCAGATTTATTACAGATCTTTTATGTGCATTTGTAAAAATTATTAGATCATCAGCATAAGCCAAACAACCTATTCTAGGGGTATTATTTGGTTGTCTAAAAGGTAATATATTACCTTCCGACATTCTTTTGTTTAGATTAAGTATAAGCAGATCTAGGTATATATCAAATAATAAGGGGGATAATGGATCCCCCTATCTTAGGCTTCTTATAGGTTTGAATTCTTCACCTATATTGCCATTTATAATAATTCTAACCCAAGGACTTGAAATGCATTTGTATATTATGTCAATGCTTAATTCAGAAAAACCATATTTTTTTAAAATGTAACAGAGTGTATCCCATTCAACTCTATCAAATGCTTTAGACAAATCCAACTTGATAACTAGATTATTGCCTCTAGTTTTAATTGCAATTTCTTTCATCATTTCTGAGGCTAATCTAATATTTTCTATCATTAGTCTGTTTTTAACAAATCCTATTTGCTCCGGTGATATTATTAATGGCAAGATATTACTTAATCTGTTTTGAATTATTTTAGCTAAAATCTTATAAATCGCATTACATAAGCTTATTGGTCTAAAATCCTCGCATAGCTGAGGAGCTTCTTTTTTATGGATTAAAACTATAAATGAGTTTGCCCAAGCTTTAGGAATATCTGCCCTAGCAAAGAAACTAGCAATCGCTGAAACTAGATCATTTTTAATAATGGACCAGTTTAGCTGAAAAAAATAATTATTCTAGCCATCTGGTCCCGCTGCACTGTCTTTGTCAAGATTAAAGACTGCAATTTTTACCTCCTCTTCTTCTGGGATCCTTTCCATCATTTGATTTTGATCTTTCGTAATGGAGGCCCCGATCTCTTGTAATAAGAAGTTCCCTTCATGAGGCATGTGCCCACACAGGTGAGATTTGAAGAAGTCCTCAAAGAGGACACATAATTGTTTGTCTTCTTCTATCCATTTTCCTTTATATCTTTTAATCCTTTAATTTTATTTTTCTATGTTTTTATTTTGCTCATGTTATGGAAATATTTTGTATTTTTATCCCTATCCTTTAACCATTTAATTTTTGCTCGTTGTTTCCAATATATCTCCTCCATGTGTAATTTTAAACTCAATTCTACTTTAGCCTTGTTTAAATCCTTCCTAATTTCTTTATCATTTTTATTATCATATTCTTTTTCTAGTTTTTCCACTTGTTCCTCTGCTTGCTTTATTTGCAGGGTTATATTTCCAAAAATTTCTTTATTCCATGATTTTAGCTGTTTTTTTAATCTATATAGCTTTATCATTAGAACTTGCATAGGTTTCCCTGATGCAAGATCCGACCAAGAGTCTCTTACCAGTTTTTCAAACTCGACATGTTTTCCCCACATGTTTTGAAATTTAAAGCTTCCTGTACCTCGTTTATTGTTATAAAGTGATATGAGGAGTGGAGAGTGGTCTGAACAGGTTCTGCTTAAATGTCTAAGCCCTGTAGTGCCATGTGAGGCTACCCACTTCGCATTGCACATTACCCTGTCCAGCCTGGCCCAAATTGCTCCTCTTTTTTGCCAGTTATTACACCAAGTGTAATTTGAGCTTGTGAAGTCTATTTCTAACAAGTTAGAATTAGAAATTGCCTCATTAAATTGAGACATCGCTATTGTGTTAGGAGTTTTTCCCCCCTTCTTTTCCGAGGCACTTCTTATAACATTAAAGTCTCCTCCTATCAGCTAGGGATCATTATTTGCTGCAATTTTTTCCATTTCTTCCCATAAGATTAATCTAGAGTTTTTATCATTTTTAGCATATACTACCGATACTATGTCTTCGGATATTTTAAAGTGCACTATTTGTTCTGTATCTTTTAATATTTCTATGTCTAAATAATTATGCCACATAATCCAGAATTTACTATTTAGGTTAGAGAATGAGTTATTAAACCCTAAAATTCGACTATATTTAGATAGTTGTTCCTGTTGAATCAGAGGTTCTGCAATTACAACCAATGAAATTTTATGTATTTTAATCAATTGTTTTAATCTATTTATCGAGGGGTTGTTTGCCACCCCTCTAATATTCCAATATAGGTAACTATCCATTAAAACCTAATTTAGTTTGTGATCTAGTTGTGCATTTAGTTTCATATGTTTTATCTTGATACTTCCTCATATTCCTTGCACTCTTGGGTGCAATTGATTGAGCTATTTCCTTATATTTCCCTTGTATGCCAATTTGCATGGCCATTCTTTTTATAGCTTCCATAGATTGATCCTTTGTTAGTTTTCCCCATCCATCCTCATACATTTCTAGGTCATCCTTTGCTACTACTATATAACTTTCTTCAATTGCTTCTACCTTATCAAATGGAAGACAACTAAATACTTCTGAATCTTTTTCTGGAAAATCCAGGAGATCCTCATCTATCCAACTATAATCCTCTATTTTTTCTTTTAGAACTCTTCTAAGTTTATTTTTTTCTAATTTTCTTCTTTCTAACTTTAACTTCCTCCCATCCCTCTTCCTTATTTTCTATGCTTTTGCCCTCTATGCCTGTTTCTAATTTGTTTCTGTCTTCCTCTATATCTGATAAATAATTATCTTTTTCTCTCACACTCACCTCTTTTTCCTCCACTAAATCTTCTATCTCTCCATATTTCAGATTCTCCTCCTCCCTCCTTATCCATTTATCTACCCTCTTACTTCTAAAATCCTGCCATTTCTCTTTGTTTACTTGTTCAGAACTCTTCCAACATTTAGAGATATCATGCCCAATTCTTCTGCAAATTAAACAAAAGGAGGGCATGTTTTCGGGAATAATAGTTTGCCAAAACCCCTCATTTTGTTCATCTTCCCATGTACCTATCCAGATTTTGTTAGGAAGTGGAGAAGATATGTTGCATTCGACACAAACACGGGCCTGGCTTGGTCTTGTCATGTTTACAGTCGCCTCATCCCTTATCAATGGCTTACCCAAGCAAGAGGATAATACAAAGAGAGAATGAACATTAAACAAGTGTAATGGGAGTTTCGGAAGAGAGAACCAAACCGGGGCAAGAGGCGCCTCCTCCATAGGACTGAAATTCTTCGTCCATTTCAACACGCGCATAGGATAGCCATTAACTTTCCACAAACCTCTATGCCACAAACGATAATAATCTTCAACATTAAAGCACTGCAGAAATATATGTTTTGCATCATAATCGGCTAGTTTAACTCTTCCCGTGAGCTTGAGAGAGGAGACAAAATGTTGCATCTCATTCGGGCGAGGCATGCCATGAGAAAACTTCCCGATGAGCATGTATTCGTAAGGCGCCATGAAGTTCCTCATCTCCTCGGCTGAAAATAAAACCACGGGACTCCCGTTTTTTTTCAAAAATGCGTGAGGGAGGCACGGGCATTCTTGTAATCGAGGCAAAAGACTTCTTTTGTAATGATAAGTCATTTTGCTCCATTTTTGAGCTTGAGAGAGCTAGATTTGAGTAACAATGGCGATTTTATCTCTCTAGAAAATGAGAATTTCTCTCTCTAGAAGTTGAGAGCATTTTTTCAAAATGTTGAGAGAAAGATTTATTATTGTAAAATATAAGTTTACTATTTATAATCTAGATAAAGTTGGACACTCTATTGACAATATTTTAGTATAAGATTTTAGTAGATCTATCTTGACTATGAAAAATGATACAATTCTAACTTCATGTGTTAGAGCACTTATGTGTATTTAATGGACTATAATTGTCTAATTATTTTATACTGAGGTATAAAAAATATACACCATTATTATTATAAATACTATTACTTTTAATCTTAAGATAATTTATAAACATATACACTTGATACTAGTTATCTTGATTAATAAGGGGTGAGATCTATAAATAGATCAATAAACTTAGTGAGTTGGATAACTTTACTAATTATTTGGTAAAAATTAATTATTGATGAAATTAATGTCAAATAAAATAGATTGATGATGCCCCCTTAAGGATGCATATAAGCATTGATATTGTCAAACCCAACAAGTAGATTTTGATCTGACATATTGTATAAGTTAAGCGGAAGGTCTCAAAGTAATATAAAAATATATAAATTGAATTAATTTTTTAGTAATTTAATTCAATTCATAGATATCTATAATCATGATATAGGGGCCAAATAAGTACCGAATAACAAAATAATGATTTATTTTGAATAAGTGAAAGAGTGCAATTATAATTCTATAGTGGTATTAATTATAATTAATATCAATTATAATGCTTATACTTTATACTGGGAATCTAAGATCTTATTTAGCTAGGGTCTATTTAATAACCTAATTTCGTGCCATAATTAATTTATATATGTATGCATTATATGTATAAAATATTTAATTTATAATTAAAAATTTTATTTATTTATTTAGAGTATATATATGTATAAAAACAAAATAATTAATTTGATTTAAATTATTTTAATTAATTTTATTAATTGATATAAATTAAAATCAAATTAATTATTTGATCTTGTGTGTGTGTGTGTAAAATATTAATATAAGCTGTAATACACTATTTTGAAAAAAAAATAGGGACATATGTCACACCACATTTGGAAAGTTTGTGACATGTGCATTACTTTATTTAACATTTTGGATTTATTAGCAAAAAGAAGAACAACCCATTGAACTATTCTTCTTCTTCCTTGCGATGGTGGAGTAGGTGACATGTGAGATGAGTTTTAAAACTCTAGTGACATGAAAAATTAAGGTATGTGTTATATTATTTTACTTTAATCCTCATCCTAGAAGATGAAAACTAAAAAAAAAAACTAATTTGCATGAACTATCCACGAATTAATTGTAAAATCCAACACCCCCTAGGGGATGAGGCTCGCCCTTATTAAAAAAGTATAACCCCTCAAATTTTGTATTCGAAAATTAGCCATAATATTTTTTTTACAATTCATTTTTTTAGAAAACATAATGAGCACTTCTTTTTAATGTAAAACCCAATGGTTCATATTTTGATTAAACAAACTTGCACAAAAAAAATATTTAACTACATATCATTATTAAATTAAAGCCAAACAAAAAAAACATTTAATTGAATTAAATCATTTTTCCAAGTCACTTTAGTTCTTCCAATTTGCATTACATAGGAAGGCAAAAAATATTTTAAATATACCACAAAATTAACTAAGTTATTAAGAAATAAACTAATAAGTTAAAATATAATTAATTCATCTTTCAAGAACACCTTCATTGATACTATCTGATCTACAAGTTCAGACTTTAGAAGATATTCATATGTATTATCATTTGACTTTCATCCTAAAATTTCAAATTTATTAATAATTAATATTTTATCTATAGGAATATTATTTTCTTAAATATACTTTAATTTTTCCATAAAATGTATGGTCTTATTTCTTGGGAGATATGGTTATAAGCATTTATACTAATCTATTTTCAAATAGTGAAAGTAACTCTAAAATACCAAGTTTCGCATTCTTGGTTACTAATATTTTTAGGTTTCAACAATTTAATAATAGGGTTATCCAACTACATAACAATGAGAAGTCACCAATCTCATTTTTATTTCAAATAGTGTTATTAGTTGAATTTAATTTAATTATCATAGAGTGATCCTCATTAATAAACAAAAAAGAACCTCAACCAGATATCTAGAAGCAAGAAAAAAAAATTCAAACAATCATTTTTAAAACTACAATATCAATGTTTTGGTATGATTGTTATTTGAAAATTTTTTGTTTTACACCTTTAAATATTAATTTTCAAATGTTCATTTAACCAAATACAATAAAACAAAAAGTTCATCCAAATAACTTCCTCAAAAATAATCAATTTAATAATGTTGAAATAATGTTATAAATCCAACTGAACAAAATATACTCTAAACATAACTAAAGACATATTTCCACTCATATGTTATACAAAATACATAAGTACTTACAAATATAGAATGCAAAAAATTCAATAGATTTCTAGAATTTGAAATTTGTGAAAAAATAATCATGCTCATAATATAAAACTTGATTTGAGAGTCAATTAGCCTGCAAATGCATTAATATTATTCTTTAGCATTAGATATTTTAAATGAGTATGAAATAGAAATAACAGTGTTAAATAAATTGAGAACAAAACTTTAATTTATAAGGAGAAAACCCCACTATTTTAGAAGAACCTCACAAAATTACTAAGAAGATGAATAATGTTTTGTTATTGAATGAAAAATTCAAATATAATATAGGTTACTATAGGTATTCTACACCACATAGCAAAAATGTCAAAAAGTTAATCTTGACAAGTAAAAATAAAACCAATCTAACTTTCACCCAATTTTGATCAATATAAAATTAGGCTTGGTCGACATTTATTTTTGTTTTGGACAATGATAATTTGGGCTGGGCTTTGATATGAATTGACTTTGTTTCTCAACACTCTTTCTTGATGTCAACTCCTATTGTCTACACTATGTCAAGCTGACAATGAAGCATTTTGAACTTGCTTACGCTCAAACGTTTTGTAAACAACTCAGCAACTTGATATGTTGTTACAAGATTTTTTTTTATGTTGCATTTCAAATTCTTCTAGTAATTTTTGTTTCTAATAAAATGATAATGTACTTCGACATTTTTAATTCTTGTATGAGAAATTAGATTCTATGTCAAATGGATTATTGGTTGGTTTTCACAAAATAATGGAACCACATAATCTACTAGTTGATGCAAATCATTTATAAACTATGTCAACAACATACTCCCTTGAGCAACCATTGTCATTCCTCTACACTCTACTTTCAATATTGATAATGATAATGTTGTTTGTATCTTGCTAAAGAATGAAATTATATAGGAACTAAACTTAAATACTTACCTAGTTGTTGATGTCCTAGTATCATGATCTTCTACATAGTTACCATCATAGTAACTTGCTAAATTTTGTAATTTTCAAATTTCTCATACAAACTGCATAGAAAATATTTCTTTTAGTATTTGTTTCCACTTGTATCCTTCACATGTATTAATATTTGAAAAATTTCTTCTAAATGTGACTTCTTTGAGTTTTACATGTGGTGACTCTTCACATCAACTGCGTAGGAAATATTAGGTGGGGTCAATGTTGAGCAGCACATACTACCAACCAGATGTTGATACTTTGTCGCATCTTCTAGATCTTTTTCTTGGTGTGCATATATTTTAGCATTTGGTTCCAATAGTGTTGAAATCATCTTGTATTTGAGCATTCCAACTTGGCTGAACAAATCTTTGAAATATTTTCATGATAAATAAAATTTTTTTTTTGTGTGCTAGCACAAGGAGATGTTTGAGTTGTCAATGTTCTTTCATCTAAAAATGAACTAATGGATCCTCCTTTATTTGAATAATTTCGACTTTATCACCACTAATTTTGATTAAATCATCTATGTATACTAGTATAATAGTTACCATTTCTTTATTGACTTCGATAAATATGCTGGAATATATAAATATTACTGAATAATCATTTTGTCAAAAATTAAATGATCTTACCATATCATGCCCTGGTTGTATGTTTTAATTCACTGAGTGCTCTATACATCTTACACACATATTCAAGATTATATTGGAGTTGAACTTTCATTCCCAGATTCATATTAATCTCCTAATCTAGCTCTACATCTATCACAAATTCTACTTTTTGTTATATGCAAGTATGAGTAGAACATGTGTAATTGAGTGTTTCACAACTAGACTAAATGATTATTCATAGTCTTGACCATATTGTTGAGAAAAGTCATGAGCTACCAATCATACCTCATGTCTTTTGATTGATTCATTTGGATGTCATTTTATCTTGTAAGCCTACTTTTTGTTATATGCAAGTATCAGTAGAACTTGTATAATTGAGTGTTTCGTTGCTAGACTAAATGGGTATTCATAATCTTGACCATATTGTTGAAAAAACTTATGAGCTACAAATCATGACTTAGGTCTTTTGATTGATTCACATGTTTTGGACTTGGCATCATATCCTAATTCTAATTCTGCTTAATATAAATAATTTTAAAAATGTGGAAACATTATTAGAAACAATTCAGCTAAATTATGTAATGTAACATGAGTCATTATTTTGAGCAATAAAGAATAAGAATATTATTTAATTCGAATAAAAATAAATTGTGTAATCAAACATGAGTCATCAAGTTAGATGGCCACCTCTACTAACCCCAAGGAAATCCCACTCTTTGAGTTAAAAAATTATAAAATAAAATAATAATTATGAATTTTTATAATTCCTAAATATTATTAGGAATATATTAGATAGTCATTAATCAAAACTAAAAAAAATATTTACTTTTTGTAATAGTCTTTATAATTAATTATTTAAATTTTGTTTGACATTAGGATGAAAGATTTTCCCATGATATCATTTTCCTTTACTTTATAGTTAGTTACTATAAATTTTTATTACTAATTTTACCTTTAAATCAATTAAGTGACTTGCATAAATTTTATTCCAAGCTAATTTTTAAGACAATTTTTAAGATCATATACTACTAAATTATTTTTGTATAAGAGTTAAGCATGTCACTTAATTAATTTATAGGTAAATTTTGTGATAAAAATATTTAATAATTAACTATAAACTAACACAAAATGATATCATAGGAAAAGTTTGAATATATAGAAAAATTTAAAACTTAAAACTTAAGAAATTTGCATTAGACATGAAGTTATGTGACACTCTACTTACTTGAAGCAATGAATACATTTCAAATATAAACCAATAACCTTGATGTTTCTGAATTCTAAAATATTATCTTAAAAATATTTTAGATATTAATTGGTCAAAGCAAAAAATAATATTTTATTTTTTAAAATTTTTTTCATAATTTTAAAATGGAGTATCCTCAAGTTAGATGGGCACCATGACTAACTCTCTGAACTCATCCTTCGCATCCACCCCTCTGAGATGTCCTACATGCATGAAGATGCAACAAAATCTATAATATAAAATAATAATTTTTTTTTCATAATTCCAAAATATTATCTTAAAATATGTTAGTTTTTAATTGATCAGAAACAAAATACTATTTTTAATTTTTTTTGGAAAGTATTTATAATTTTAAAACGGGGGAATCCTTTAGTTAGACTGGTAGTATAGCTAACTAAAAAAAATCAAGTATGATTTTTTTTTTATAATTTTTCAAATCATGATAGCTATGTGACACTCTACTTAGTTGAAAATTACAATATAAAACAAGATACTTGATTTTTTAATATTCTAAAATATTGTCTAGAAAATATTTTAGATATAAAATAGTCAAAACAAAAAAAAAAAATATTTTCAATTTTAAAAAATTTTTCAAATTTATTTTTATCCAAGCCTAGCATCGAGCTAGATGGGCACATTGACGAACCTCCATGAGAGCCAACTTGAAGAAGCAAAAAAAACAGCAATATAAAATCTTAACAATGATTTTGTATTATTCTAACAAATTATTTAAAAATATTTAGAAATTAATTGGTGAAAACAAAAAAAAAACTTTTTATCATTTTAAAAGGTTTAATAAATTTTTTTAACCAAGAGTATCATTGAGTTAGATTGACACCCTAGCTGAATACCCGGAATGCCTACTTATTTGAAGTACCAAAACAATTTACAATATAAAATAATAAAATTTAGCTTTTTATAATTTTAAAATATTATCAAAAAAATCTAAGATATTATGTGTCAGAACTAAAATATTATTTAACTTTTGTAGTAGTTTTTCATATATATATTTTTTAAAATTTAGGATTAGATATTGTAAATTATTTTTGTATAAGACATATTCATGTCACATAATTAATTTAGAGATAAATTCAGGGATAAAAGATTTTAATAACTCACTAAAGATTTTAAAAACATCACAGAGGTCCACTTCTTCTACTTCATTTATTTTCTTCATCTTCTCCTTCTGCATCGCTAACTTATTCTTTTTCTCCTTATACCTTTTTTTATTCTCTTCTTTCATCTTATTGTTCAACTTCTTCATTTTCATTATTATCATCTTTTTTACAACTACTACTATGACAACTCTTCTTCTTCTACTAATCTTTGTTTTCTCTCTCCTCATTGTACTACTACTACTACTACAATTCATCATTTTTTCTATCTATTTTTATACTTCTTTATATTCTCATTCTTCTTATACATCAGCATCACCATCACAATCATCATCATAGTTTTTTTCTTGATCTTGTTATACTTCTTGTTCTACTTCTTCTATATTTTTTTATTCATATTTTTCTTCTCTATCTCATTATTTTCATCTTTTTCTTTATCCTATTTTTATCCATATTTTACTTCAATCCCCCCCCCCCTCCTTATCATCATCATCAGCATCATCTTCTTTTAATTCTTTCTTTTTTTTTCATCTTCTTATTTTCCACCATCACCATCATCATGATCATTTTCTTTTTTTTTTCTTGTTTTCTTGTTTTCTTGTTTTTTTGTTCTACTACTTCTCGTTCATCATCATCAACATCATTATCTTCTTTATCATCATCATCATAATCAATGTCTTCTTCTTTTTTTTTATTCTTTCTCACCTTCTCCTTTTTCATTGCTTTAATGTTTTTTCTATTACTTCTCTTTTTCTTTTTTTTCATCTTCTTATTTTCTTATTCTTCTTCTTCTTCTTCTTCTTCTTCTTCTTCTTTTTCTTCTTCTTTCTTTTATTCATATTATTAATATTCTTCTCCTTCTCATTCATCATCATTATCATCATTATTTTTTATTATGGCCAACTTTCTTCACCATCACCATTATCATCATCATCACAATCTACTTCTTCTGCTTCTACTTTTATTTCTTATTCTTCATTATTTTTATTTATTTTTCCTATTTTCTACTTTTAATTATATTTATGCACCTTCTTCTTTTTCTTCATCTTTTCATGTCATCATCTGTTTCTACTTCAACATTTACTATTTCATCTTATTTTTGTTTTTTATCCCACTCTTCTTTTTAT
This sequence comes from Sapria himalayana, assembly GCA_029783825.1. Lineage (NCBI taxonomy): Eukaryota > Viridiplantae > Streptophyta > Magnoliopsida > Malpighiales > Rafflesiaceae > Sapria > Sapria himalayana. Next base: position 398,983 of record JAREIK010002653.1, read on the forward strand.
ACTTCTTGTTTTTCTTCTTCATCTTTTTATACTTTTTCTTGTTATTATACTTATTTTTCTTCTAGTTATTTTAACATCCTCCTACTTCTTCTTCTGCAGTATCTTTTTTTTTATTGTTCAGATTTTTTTATTCTTTTTATCCTTCTTTTTTTTATTCTAATACTAATTCTTCTTCTTCTTATTTTGCTACTATTTTACTTTTTCATTATATTCTTCATCTTTTTCTTTTTCTTCTTCTTCTTCTTTGTTTCTTCTCCTCCATCTCATCCTTCCAATCTTCTTATTCTTCTTCAATTTTTTTTTCTTCTTCTTCAATTTCTTCTTCTTATTCACTTTATTGTCTTCCTTTTACTCCCAATCCCTACCCTTCTTTTTTCTCATCCTTGTCAATCTTTTTCATCAATAATAATCATCATTATATTTTTATTCATTTTCTTTTTCTTATTATTTTTTTTCATGTTCTTCTTATTCTTCTTCTATTATTACTAATTTTCCAACTTCTTGTTCATCTTCTCTTTCTCCTTCTTATTCTTTTTATTCTTATGTAACTACTATTACTACCTTTGTCTTCTTCCATGTCTAATTATAGTTGTTCTTTTTCTTCTTTTCTTATTCTTCTTTTTCATCTTTTTTTTCATCTTCTACTTCTTATACTACTATAGCTTATTTTTTCTTATGTTTTTTTGTTCTTCTTCCACTCTTCTATTTATATTCTACTTCTTATCATTATATTTGTTTTTTTTATTCTTTTATCCTTTTTCTACTTCTTCAACAACATATTCTTGTTATTATTCTTCTTGTTTTTTTTCTTATTTTTTTATCTGTGTTCTTCTTTTTGTTCTTTGTTTTCTTATTCCACAACTATTTCTTCTTTTTCTTCTTCTTCTTCTTCTTCTTCCTCTTCTTCTTCTTTTCTCCTCCCCCTCTTTCTTCTTTTTTTTCTTTTTCTTCTTATTTTTATTCTCATCCTCCTAATCCTTCTACTCCTCCTTCTATCATTTCTAATGATCTCATACTTTTTTTTTCTAATTTTTCTCCTCCTTTTTTGTTTCACCATCTTCATCATCATAATCTTCTTCTTTTTTTTTCTTCTATTTTTTCTTGTTCATTTTGTTCTTCTTCAACTACTATTAATTCATATACTAATTCTTCCTTTTCCTTTCATTTTGTTTATTCTTCTTCATCTTCTCTTTATTATTATTATTATTATTCTACTATAACTACTACTACTACTACTGGTACTACTACTTCTTTTCTACTTATTTTACTTCTTATTTTTCTTATTTTGCTTCTCCTTTTACTAATAATACTACTATTACTTTTACTTCTTCATCTTCTACTTCATCTTCTTTTTGTAATGCTGCCATTACTATGATGACTACTACTAATACTACTACTACCACTCCTTTTTCTTATAGCACTATTTTTTTATTTTTTTATTTTTTTATTTTTTGATTTATTTTTTTTCTTTTCTTTTTCTTTTTATTATCATTCTTTTGTTATTTTTTTTTCATTATTTTTGTTATTATTTTTATTCATTATTCTTTTACTACTACTACTGCCACTACAACTACCACTTCCACTTATTCTTCTTATTCCAATTTTTCATCCTATTATTTTTTATTCTTCTCTCTTCTTGTTTATGTTATTCCTCATCTACTTCTTATTCTACTTCATATTTTATTTTTCTTTTACTTCTTATTTTTAATGTTTTTATTATCCTTCAACTTCATGTTCTTAGTATTCCACTACTTTTTCTTTTTCTACTACTACTTTTTCTTCTTCTACTACTACTTTTTCTTTTTTTTTCTTCCTTCTTCTACTTCTTCTTTTATATCTATTGTTTCATCATCATCATCATCATAATCATCATCATCAACTTCTTCTTCTACTTCTTCAATTTCTTCTTCTTCAATATCTTCTTTTTCTTATTTATTTATTTATTTATTTATTTTTATTCTTTTTCTTTTTCTACTTCTTATTCATTTTCATTTTCTTTTTTTTTCTCATTCTTTCTATTCGTCATCTTCTTCTTCTACTCCTATTTCTACTTCATATTTGTTTGTTCCCCTAGTTCTCTATTCATGCTTATTGTTCTTCTTTGTTTTCTACTTCTTATTATATTTCTTCCACTTCTGATTCTTTTCTCCTTTTCTTCCACCTTCATTTATTATAACTTTTTCTTCTTGTTTTTTTTCTAATTTTTTATCATTATTCTTTTTTTTTCATATCCTAGTATAAGTTTGTCTTCACATTCTTATTTTTCTACTACTACTACTTCATCATCATCATCATCATCATCATCATCATCATCATCATCTTCTTCTTCTTCTACTTCTTCTTTTTTTCTGCTTCTTTTTCCTCTTATCTTTCTGCTCCTCCTAAATTTGTTCATTATTCTCATTATTCTTTTCTTATTATTATTATTCTTCAACTTCTATAACTTTTTTTGCTTCTTATTTTTCTTGCTATTTTTATTATTCTTCTTTTTATACAATTAATTCTTCGACTTTTTATTCTTTTTCTCTTCTTTCTTGTTCTTATTATTCTTCTATTATTGCTTTTATGCAGCATAAATGCAATCTCATCAATATGAGATATGGCGAGCCCACTTTATTTCTAGATTATGGTCATTTTGTTAATCTTGTTAATGAAGTATGAGCTATAGCTATTAGCAATTGAAGCTGGATGCAAGTTGAGTAAAGGGCTAATAACGGATGGTGATGCTGGGGTCAGCATAAGTGTTGCTGGTGGTACTATGTCTCTAGTGCCCAATTGGACTCTCCTAAAGTGCATGATGATGAAAGGAACATCAATGGCCACCCCATCTACTTGTGGATGAATTGCATAGCTCATCAGTGCAATAAAGCTATGTGTTTTTTAATTTTATATTTTTTATCTTGGGGTGTTATCAGTGTAGAAATTGATGGTGTTCTCTGCTCAATATTTTTGTAGACCATGAGTATTCTTATGAGTCCATTTGTTGTAAGGAATGCTTTAAAGAATATTTCAATTCTTGTTTCTAAGTTGCCTACTAATAAACTATCTATAGGCCATGGGCTCATTGAAGTTAACAAGTTATATTTCTATTCATATGCCTTTGTTCTTTGGAATCTCATTCTGATCAAAGCTTCCTTTGCTGCTTTGATCAGAATCTCATTCCTCTTCTACCTCTTCTTTTATCTATCTGTTGCATCTCCTTTTTTCTTTTTTATCGTTCTTTCTCTTGGGTGCTTTCAAAGCCCAAGAACTAGTGGCACGCTTGGCTTGGTTTTCAATTTCCTTCCTTATTCCATCTGCATCAATCGTGCCTTCCAGGTTCAACCAAGATCATCTCAATTCAAGTAATCAAGGATATTTTCATCATCTTTTGGGAACATAAATCTTGCAATGAGAGACAAGTGGGTTGATATATATCTTGGGCTTGCATGATCTTTACCTCCCATATTCCTACTGACAAATTATTTTTTTGGAGCAAGAATAGTAATATTGTTGTTGCCAACAAAATCATATGCCATACCCATGATGGTACTGTACAAACTCTGTTCGCCATGGTGATAATCAGTGATCTTCATCACTGTAACTCCCAGTTGGACTAGTTTTTCTTCTCTGATTATGTTCTTTTTGAAACAGTCAAAAATGATCTTTCTCTGGCCTAGCTTTAGACTATCGACCATGGAGGGGATTGATCTTTGAAGATCAGCCATGGAAAACAAAACAAGCTCCTTGTTGATGAAGTCTTTCTATCTTATAAACTGCCCCTTCTGATCAAGTTATGTTCCTAGCTCAAAGTGTTGAATCCATGTTTTTCTTGCTTTAGCTTTCTTCTTGCTGAAGGCAAGCTCTATCGCATCCCCATCTTATTCATCTATCCATACAAAATCCTTTTTTCGTTGACTCTAATGCATAGTTGACTCTAATGCATAGATGGATCTTTGAAGATCAACTTATTCAACTATGTTTATTTCTATTTTCATTAAATGATAAAATGTATTGTTGACTATAATGTTTACTATGTGGCTGCATTTAGTGTTGGGATAAATTAGTGAGGGTCTTTCTCACTAAAATTTTCTCACCTCAAAATGCATCTTAATTATTGAGTAAGATAAAGAAATTCCAAAAAGATGAGCATGAAAATATATATGATGCTTGTGACTATTCAAGGAGTTGTTGAGGAGATGTCTTCAAAATGAATTTTAGTTATGGTTTGAAGCCCAAATGTTCTATAATGGAGTGATTGATTTATATGGCTACTAGAGGGTCAATTATGAATAAATCATCAGAAAATATATTATTTATTTGAGCAGCTAGCAAAAAAATAACTATTAAATTCTAATAGATCATTTATTAATTGGCATTATCTATGAAAAGAACAGGCATAAATGAACTACCAAGTGATATGAAAGCAAATACAAAGAATTGCTCTTCAATGTTGTTTGAGAAGTGGAAAGGAGTTACGAACAAATTCTAAACAACAAAATTTTTGAAACTTTTAGAGGTGACAACATGATGACATTTTTAAAAATCATGGCTCTAGAGCTACAAAGGTACTTTAAACAAAAAAATTCTAAAACTTTTGGGAGTAATAATATTGAAACTTTTTCAAAATTTTAGACTCTACTAGAAAATTTCTAAGAAGCTACGGTCCTAACTAAAGAAAACATGAAATATGAAAAATATTATAACATGACACCAAGCAAGGCCATGACTCCAACAAAAATATAAACTCAAGTATCACCCAGAGATGAAAAAAAGAAAAATTGGGAAAAAGATGAACAAATGGAGGTTACTCAAAGCTACGGAGATAAAGAAATAAAGCAGAATGAAGTTGAGGAAAAGTTTTCAAATAATCTTTTATTTCTTCAACTATTTAGAAAGGAGAAATCATAAGAAATTTGAGAATTTTTTTAATGTATTCTGAAAATTAAAGTGAATCTACCATTTTCTATAACTCTAATCCAAATACTAAACTATATGAAATTTATAAAAAATATAATGAGTAATAAGAGAAAGTTGAAGATGTATGAATTTGTGAACATGACCAAGTAAGTGTACTGCCATCATTCAAAGAAAACATTCAAAGAAATTAAATTTCTCTAGAAGTTTTACTTTACCTAGCACTATTGGAGATCACATCTTTCAAAATGCATTGGGGATGAGTATCAACTTGATCTCCATATCATTTATATGAAGATTAAGTCTCAACATAACTACCCCATCTCTCTCACTCCAAATTATAGATCATACTATCAAGCACCTAGATAGAATCATTGAAGTTGTATTAGTCAAGGTGAGAATAATTATTTTTCAAGTAAATTTCATTATATTGGATTTGGAGGAGGACAATTATACATCACTAATATTGGGATGATCATTTTTTGCTACAGCACAAGCCCTTATTGATATCAAAAAAGAGGGAGCTCACTCTCTATGTCAGAATGGAACAAGTAAAGTTAAATGTTTATAATGTCTTATGGGGTCTAGACAATAATAAAACAAGGTATTGGATAATCAACAATCTATTTTGTACCATAATGCAATAAAAAGTGAATTTCTAGGAAAATGATCTGATAAAATACTACTATCAACATGAGGATAAAAAATATATAGCAAAAGAACAACTTTGAAGCATCGATAGTGATAAAGATGAAACATATGGAGAGCAAAAATATTATTAAAGATAAAAAATAAAATGAGAAAGCTGAGGAAGATGAGTAATACGTGGTCGTGGTCGTGATATTATTTGAAGTCACAACCTCAAAGAAGTCTTATGTTGACAAGTCTAAGGATATTTAGGAACCAATGGAGACAAGTAAGGTTAAGATAAAACTCTTTTTTTGTTTTTTGTTAAGGTTAAGATAAAAATTATTGAAGGGCCAATCAAAAATAAGGTGATGGCTACGTACAATGCCATGAATTTGGTATTACAAAATGAAAATGGCCATGAAAATTTTGAAGGCAAATTCATGTATATGTACAATGTCATGACTTTGGTGTTATAGAATGAAAATGTCCATAGAAAGTATGAATGAAAAACTGTAATTATGCCTAGTGTTATAAATTTGAGAATACATAGTGAATTAGTCCATCAGTAGCTTAAATAGAAGGTCACAACAATTCACATTATCATGAATTTGGACTTATAAAACAAATAGGGCAAGGAAAAGTTTCAAGACAAAACCACAACTTCACTTAGCACCATGACTTTGGAGTTATAGAAAGAAAATGGCAAGAAAAAACTTAAAGGCAAAGTCATGGTCATACATAATATTGTGACTCTGGGGATGCATGAAGAAGAGGGACAAACCATCACGTAAGAATGAGTTGTAACATTCATTAAAGTCATGGCATCTAATGATGAAAAAGGTCAAGAATCAAGTGAAGTTGAAGCAAAATTGAAGGAAAAAAAATTAGAAGGTAAAATAGTATACTAAATAGATAGCATGGGCATCAGATATCTCCAATGGAAAAAAAAATTTGATAGTCTAACTATGGTTGTTAAATGTAGCACTAATTGGAAGATAACCCACAATTTTTTCTTACTTGTGTGATGTAATAAATACATATATCTACCACATAAATGAATATACATATTCAATGACCCACAAGTAAAATCATAGAACTTAAAACCCCCTCAATGACTATCAATATGTTTACTTAAAGTTGCTCTACTATTTTTAGACCCAATGATATGCAAACCAATTTGTAGTTATTCTTAGAGATGATAAGACTTTTTGTTATTGAGGAGAAGTTATTGCTATGGGACAAACAATTATTGTAGTATAAAAGTTTATTTGATATTTAAACAACTAAATATTCATAGGTATTTTGGTGCTTTATATTATTGAATAGGCATGGAATGAAAGAAATTATTGATTGATTTCATGACTTTAGAGTTTGTGTTTTTTGATGAATAGTCATGAAATTAATAGGTTTTTATAAAGTTTAGCTGAGAATGTAGCAATTGGAGTCTTGTGATATATGACATCAATTCTTGGATAAAACTCTACTTAAAAAGTTATGGCAATCTTTGTATACCATTACCCTATCAACTCATTAGTCTAATCCATCCATTGTGTGATACATTCTTAGTGGTTGTGATATTATCATGGAGTATAGCCATACTTAAATCTTAAAAATTAAATGATTGTGACTTTAATCCTACATCATAGTAATCAAGTATTCCATAGGTGCACAAGGTCATGACCAAGACTAAGTACAATGACTTTATCTTCAATATGACCTAGTAGTCTTAAGTCAAAACCATAACCTTTTTATAAAGTTGACTTTTGGATAATAGAAAGTTATAGAACTAAAATTATTCATACCAAAACTATGACAAATATTCATCATTGTGACTTTTGAGATACTAAAAGTTACAGAGGATATTACTCGAGTATGACTATTTCCCAATGCCATAACTTTTATTTTATAAGGAATAAAAAACCATGACTTTTATGCTCGAGCTAATTAGTAGTACAGCCAGTGCTGTGGCAACCTTATAATGTCCTGGCAACAAGATATATGAGAGAAGATAAGGCTACCACAACAATGGCCCATATTACCCTGGATACTTAAAGATATATGAAGGGTAAATTTTATGTTGTGGTCATTTAGCAACACCATGGCCATAAGATTTACAAGAGAGAACTTCTCAGTGTAGTGGCTATTTTTCCAACGATGGAACTAAATAATAATTAAAAAGGACTAATATTAACATCATAACTTTATCATAGTACAAAAACCATATATCAATATGAGAAATATTTCACCATGTCACAACTATTTTCTAGCACCATAGGCCTTAATTAAATATAAGAAGACAACTATATGAAGCAACGACCACTTCATAGCATAATTACTTTATATTATAAAGATATTAGGCCTAAGTTATGATCATTTTTAACACCATGACTTTCTGTTAGAAAAAAATTGGAATGCAGTTAAGATTCACAGCTTATTTCTAGAGTCGTGACCTCAAGCTTAAGAGATGAAGGATAAAATTGTAATTCTTTTTTGAAAACCATGACTTCCTACTTTGAGTAATGCAAAATTACCCAAGCATAAAAGTAGAAGATAGAAAAATTGAGAAAATCTATCATTCTTCTTCCTCTCTGTTCATGCAAGAAGCAAAGTAATGAAAACTATCAAACCTTAGGATTAATTTAACACTCCCTAAAATTTCCACAAATAAGCAAGTGATGAGAGACTTAATAGAATCCATAAAGTTGGGAATTGCAACTCTCAAACCCCCATAGTAGTGCTTGATTTATTTTATGTTATAAATATCGATGGCTGAGTGATTAAATAAATCTTGAATTAGAGTTTCACCTATTCGTTGGTTTGTATAATATTAAAGGGGTAGATGGTGATAGGTAACCCATAATACTCACTTGTGTATATCATAAGAAGAAAGTGACAACCCTATAATCTATGATACATGAGATAAACATGTACATTGTAACCCAAAATTTAGGTATCTTAATAATCATGAGTATGATGCTCATAAAGCCAAAAGTATGGATGCTTTTATATGTCAATCCATTATATATGTATTAAAATAACTAGTTATCAATTGAGATTGATATTAAATAGAACATTTTTAAGGGGTTCACCATTATTGTATAAGTTGCATTGTCACTAAAAAGAATAATGATAAGTAATCCTCAGAGCTTGCTCTAGTTAGTTGTGATTCACAAGGTGGTGATTATCCTTGTGGGTGAATTTTAGTCATATGATTTATACTAGTGAAACTTGAGGGAAACATATGTTCATTGTTTGAGTATGATACTTTTGAAGCAATAAGTGCAAATACCTTTGAAGAAATCATTGATGTCAGTTGATGAAGTTGTCTAAAGGTATAGAATTTTATGACAGACTCATGAGCTAAGATGAATTATTATCTCGATGGTAAAGTACTAAGGAGAAAACTATGAGAAGACTACCATTAAGTTGGGTTCTATGGTGATAACCACCTTGCATTCTGGTAGGTTGGGTTCAATGGGTAAAATGGGTAAAATGGGTTCAATGGTGACAACACCTCAATCTTCATTCTATGTCCAATCAATAAGACAATCAACTTAAATAAAATCACATAAATTAAATGTATAAGCCCATGGATCTAAGATTTTATATCAATCTAAATATCCATTTTACTGAAAATGAGTTCTCTCACTATTGAATAACCAAACTATCAATACAATCCCTATGTGATCGATATTAGGATAAAAGTTTATATTACTACTTGTATGACCTATGCACTCGTAGATCTTCATTGGTGAGACACTGTAAATAAATAGCTTTTATAATATTGCCTAAATGATTAATAATGTGGCATAACAAAGTCACAATATTTATTCATCTTCTTTTCTTATTCATTTTTTTTCTTCATTTTCTTCTAGTTTTTAATTTTTTTTCTGATTTTTCTTCCTCCTCTAACTCTTCTTCTTCTTCACCTTCTTCTTCTTCTTCACCTTCTTCTTCTTCCTTTTTTTCCTTCATCATCATCATCATCCTCTACTTCTTATTCTTTTTCTTCATCATCATCATCATCATCCTCTACTTCTTATTCTTTTTCATCATCATCATCATCATCATCTTCTGCTTCTTCTTCTTTTTCTTCTCCTCATTCTTCTTCTTTTTCTTCTTCCTCTTCTTCTTCTTCCTATTTCTTTTCTTCTTCTTTTTCTTCTTCTTATTCTTCTTATTCTACTTTTCTTCTTCTTTCTCTTCTTACTATTCAACTTTTCTTTTTCTTCTTCTTCTTCCTATTCATCTACTTTTTCTTCTTATTTCTTCCTTTTCTTATTATTATTATTATTTTTCTTATTTTTCTTCTTCTTCTTCTTCGTCGTCTTCTTCTTCTTCTATTTCTTTTCTTCTTCTTCTATTTCTTTTCTTCTTCTTCTTCTTCTTATTTCTCTTATTCTTCTAATTCTTATTCTTCTTTTTCATCCATTTCTTCTTCTTCTTTTACTTCTTTTTCATCTTTTTCCACTTCTTCCACATTTTCTTCTTTTTTTTATAAAAGGTTCTTTATTAATTATAATATCTCTCACTTATGGTGGAGAAAAACCATTAAATACCAAAAGTTATAATTCCAGTAATAAACCAAATAAAAAAATTACAACTATAAACTCAAACAGCCTATAACAAATAAAAACAAATGTCCAAAGCTCCTTATTCACATAACTCTTGGTAGATTCAGCACCAAGATCTGCACTTCGATCTTGGTAAATGGTAATCTTCCTGTTAGGCTCGGTTATTCATGGTAATCTCTTCATCGAGCTTGGTAGAATCTGCCCATTGAGTTTTGCATAAATGGCTTGTTCCACCCACTCACTATCTCCCACCCCCATTGAACTCCTAATTTCTCTAGAGAAGTAGCTCCCCCTAAGCCTCTGCTTTTCCAGGAGTACTTTTTCTTGTTTGGACTCTATTCTTTGCCTTCTGAATAGCCCTACTAACCTGCATCCACTTATACAAAAAAATACAAATAGCCTCCCCATTTTACATATAATTGGAGGTATCTCTATATCATACTCTTCATGCCCAAGATTTTTTAGAACCAGCACCCATAGATGACAACAAAAAAAGAGATCAATATTATTCTGCCTATCCATGTGCAGGCCATGCCAACCCACTATTCCCCTGTATCTGCCTCCCACTTCTTTAGCTATCCCTATCCTAGCCCCCAAAACCTAAACACACTAAACATCTCAAATCCAGCATAATATTGTCCTCAATATATTCCATTCCAGCATGTTTTAGCATTATTATATCATAACACTGTTAATTTTATTGTTTACCAATAGCCCTCATAATCCATTGCACTAATAGTGTTGTGACATAACAACAGTATTGAGATCAATACTATGTTATTATCTAGTCCTATTTCTTTAGAACTTATTTCCTAGACTCCAAAATATATGCACACATCAAATTATACCATTCTAACATAGTATAAGTTCTTACCTATCCATTAAATTTTATTACAAAACCATTATCAAAAATTTGCGATAATCTATACTTTATTGCATTTTGAGTGTGAGTCAACTAACTCACTTTGATCCATCATCTATTTCCAGGATGATGACATACCTATTTTCTTCTTTTGAGCATATATATTATTATTCCAACTATATTTTGCTATAATGTAAATAACCCATAAACCCTTCCCATCCTTCAACCTCCACCATCTCTTGCATGCATAGGCCTCTGCTATCGTTCTTAAACTTGTGAAACCCAGCCTATTCTTCTCTTTAGAAAAACATTGCTCCTCTATCTTCTCCAATGGTACTTAGATTTCTGTTCCCATTTTCCCCAAAGGAAATCAGAAAATTTTTTTCTAGCCATTTGATAACGGCATTCGAGGGTTGTATAGCCATCAGGTTATGAGTAACAACACTTTGCAAAACATGCGTAACCAAGGTGACTCTTCCCCCAAAGCCTAGAAATTCTTCCTTCTAGCCCGCAATTTTTTTTAGATGGCATTGACTAGAAAGTCAAAGTATTTTACACTTGCTCTTCACTCAAAGACTGGGCATCCAAGATAGAAGAGCAGGCCCTTTTCCATATGAAACTCGTTATAATAAATATTCATTGTGACACCTTAACCGGCACCTTATTGAAACTTATTAAAATTGACATTTCTTTTAATTTAGTTCATGCCTTATTTCCATTTCAAATTTATGTAAAAGTCACATAAGATCTAGAAAAGACCTTCTACTACCATTTGCAATAATAACACATCATCTGCATAAGCTAGGTGGGTAATATCCTGGGTATTCCTTGGTTGAGTGAAGGGTAGAATTTTGTTCAATTGGGTTTGCCTACAAATATTTTCAAGCAAAATATCCATATATAAAATGAAGAGAGAGGGAGAAAGTGGATTACCTTGCCTCAATCCATTTTTAGGCCTAAACTCCCCGCTAGTCTCACTATTCACTAAAATATATATCCATGTGTTATTTATATTTCTAAAAATTAAATCAATCCATAACTTAGAAAAACTTATTTTCTCATTGTGAAGCAAATCACATTCCATTCCACCCTATCAAAAGCCTTTGAAATATCAAGCTGTATGGTCACATTCTGACTTCTAGCCTTTTTTTTCCCAATTATTTGAATACCTCATTTGTCAGATCAATATTTTAGACTATTGACCTATCTTTTATGAACCTGGTTTGTTCTTAAAAAAGTAGTTGGGAAAGATTCTACCGAATCTAGCGTGCAAATTTTTTGAAATGATATTGCAAGCTACATTACACAAACTAATTGATCTAAAGTCCTCACACTTTTGTGGGTTATCTATTATTGGAATAAGTACAATATAAGACTACTGCATTGCCCCACATAAATAATATACAATGACCTTCATATAATCCGTTTTACTTATGTTTCTACATATTTGAAAGAAATCTACATTCATGCCGTCTCGCCTTGCCACACTACCTTTCCATACTAAGGATCATCTCTTTAACTTCTTGCTCCCCTAGAATAGAGGTGAGTATTTTATTATCTTGAGGTTTTATTTTTGGTCTAATAACTTATAAGAGCGTATCACCCAATTTTATAATCATTGAACATAACTGCTCTTAAAAGTGCCTCTTTATAATAGCCTGCAGGTTCCTCTCGCCATCTGCTCTCTCTCTCTCAATTCATTTTTAATTCCTTTTATCTTAGAATTTTGTTGGCAAATCTTAATCATTTTTAAAAGGAGTTGACATCCTTTTCTCCCTCCATTAGCCATTTCATCTTGGCCCTCTTCTTCCAGTTTACTGCTTCTAAACTCAGCTTCAATTTCAACTTAGCTTTAGCTTTACTTAGCTTTTTGCAATTTCTTGATGTTCAATCTAAATCAAAGGCCAACTCCTTATTGCCATCTCTTCCTCTACCACATTAATTTCTTTAAAAATATTCCCAAAAACCTTATTGTTCCAAACTGATAGAGAGTGCTTTAGACTTCTCAATTTCTCTGATAAAATATATATAGGGGTGCTCTTTACTGGCTGAGTCTAAGAAGATTCCATTGTTCTCACAAAATCATGATGCAAGCACCACATATTTTAAAAGCTAAATCCTTTCATTTTAACCTTATTGAAGGTATTAATCTAAACTAGTAAAAGAATTATGATCCAATCAAGTTCTATTTAGATGTTTTACACTCATATTTAGGTGTCAACCATGAGGAGTTGACACCATTCCCAAATAATATACTTTCATTAAGTTACAATTGTCATTGGTATTAATGAAATGAGACAACCAATGTTATTTGGCGGCTTACCTCCCTTCTTTTCCCCAAAATTCCTAATAATATTAAAATCACGCCCAATACTCCACGACATCTTTAGACTAGCCATTTTTTACATTTCTATCCATAGAACATTATGATCTGCTTTAGAGTTCCATGCATGCAAAACCAAGATTATGCATGTTAAGGAACTACACTAGCTAAAATTTATAATAAAAAACTAATTGATGAAGGAGAGACAAGTTAATCTTGTTTCTACAAATTACCCAGATCATACGTGTTTCATTGATATACCCAACTCAAATCCCAATATATTTTTATAATTGCTAAACTGCTCCCTCCTTACCATAGGTTCCATGATCATTATTGTTGGAAGTGCGTGAATTTGAATTAATTATATTATCTTATTTATTGAAAGTGGATTTCCTATATTCCATATATTCTAATACAAACATTTTAACATAATGATAAGGGTTGTTATGCTTGAGCTCTTGTTAAACATTTTGACAAAAAACCATATTTTTGAATTTAATCATGTTCTTCCATTTGAATTTAATCATGAATTTGACTAATAAAAATTTTGAGCTCTTGTAAAGCATTTTTTGGGTACTTATGGTCTCATTTGGAATCACCTCTTCAAGAGTAACCCATTTCAAAGGTGCTACTTAAACTATTGATCCTCTTTATAGAATTGGACTTTATCTCTCAAAAATATTTTTAGAAGAAGAGCAATTTTTTCCACTTCTTCAGTTCTCCATCTTGATCATCTAATTTTTTTTTCTTTTTCTACTCCTTCTACTTCTTTATTCTTCTTTTATTTTTTTTCTTCTTTTTCTTTTCTTATTCTTTTTATTTGTCTTCATATTTTTATACTACTACTTCTTCCTATTATTATTCTTAATCTTCTACTTCTTTTAATTGTTCATCTTCTTATTCCTCTTCCTGTTCTTCTCTACTTCTTCCTCTATATTTTCTTTTTCTAATAATTTTTTTCTTCTTACTTTTATGCTTCTTTTTATTCTTATTTTTATTTGTTCTTTTTCTTCCTCTTCTTGTTCTTATTTTTATTCCGCATCTACTTATTCATCGTTTTCATCATCTTCATTTTTCTTCTTCTTCTACTTCCTCCTCTTCTTCTTCCACTTGTAATTTTTTTTTATTTTAATCATCATCATCTTCTTATTCTTCTTCTTATTCCTCTCCTCCTCCCCCTCCTCTTCCTCCCCCTCCTCTTCCTCCCCCTACTCCTCCTTCTTCTTCTTCTTTATCTTCATCTTCTTATTCCTCTTCCTTCTTCGTCTTCTTATTATTCTTCTTCCTCTTCTAGTTTTTGTTTTTCATTTTCTTATTTTTATTTTTCATTTTTGTTGTTGTTGTTCTACTTCTTCTTCCTCTTCTTCCTTTTATTCTTCACCCTAGTTTTATTATTGTTGTTGCTCTTCTTCTTCTTTCTATTCATTTTCTTTTCTTCTTCATCTACTTCTTCTTTTTCTTTTTCCTCATCAATATCATCTTATTCTTCATCATTATTTTCATCTTATTCATCATCATTATTTTCATCTTATTCATCATCATCTTCTTCTTGTTCTTCTTCTTATTCTTATTATGCTTCCTATTCTTCTTCTTATTCTTCCTCCTCCTCTTTATCTTCTTCTTTACCTTCCACTTATTCATTTTCTTCTTCTCGTTCTTATTCTTGTTCTTTTTATTCCGGTTTATTTTTTTCTTATTCTTATTTTTCTTTTTTTTTCTTCGATTTATTTTCGTTCTTGTTCTTCTTTTCATTTTCTTCCTCTTCTTCTATTGCATTATATTTTTATTATTATTATTCTTCTTCAATGTCTTTATGTTCTTATTCTTCTTCCGCTTATTCTTCAACTTCTTCTTCTTCCGCTTATTCTTCAACTTCTTCTTCTTCATCCTCTTCTTTTTGTTCTTCCACTTCTTCTACTTTTAATTCTACTACCTCTTCTTCATATGCCTCTTATTCTTTTTCTTCCTTTTCTTCTTTTTCTTCTTCTTTTTCTTCTTTTTTTCTTCTTCCTCATCATCATCATCTTCTTCTTCTTCCACTTCTCCTTCTACTTCTTCTTCTTTGACTTTTTATTATCCTTCATCTTTTGTTTCCTCATCATCTTCTTCTTCCACTTTTTATTATTATTCTTCTTTTTCTTATTATTATTATTATTATTATTATTATTCTTCTTCTTCTTCTCCTCCTCCTCCTCCTCCTCCTCTTTTTCATCATCTTCTTCTACATTTTCTTCTTCTTTCACTTCTTATTCTTCTTATTTCTCTTTTTAATCTTTTTCTTCTTCTTATTTGTATTCTCATTATCTTTCTTGTGCTTCTTCTATTTTTCTTCTTCTTCTTCTTCCCCATCTTCTTATTCTTCTTGTTCTTCTAGTTGTTTTTTTCTTTTTTATTTTCTTATTCTTGTAGTTATTCTTTCTTTTGTTCTTATTCTTTTTAATTTCTTATTGTTGATGTTATTTATCTTTTTTTTCTTCTTCCTCTTCTTCTACCTCTTTTTCATCTTCTTTATTATCTTTATCTCCATCTTCTTCTTTCCTTTATTCTTCAACTATTTGTTCCTCTTCCGCTTCTTTTTCTTCTTCTTATGCTTCTTTTTATTCTCCTTCTTCATTATCTTCTTCAACTTCATACAATTTTTTTTCTTATTCTTCTTCCTCTTCTTTTTCCTGATTTTTTTCTCCTTCTCCTTCCTCTTTTTCTTCTTCTTTTTCTTCTTCTTCATCTTCTTCTTCTCTTCTTATTTTCTTAATCTTCCACTTCTTCTTATTCTTATTCTTGTTTTGGTTCTACTACTACTTCTTCTTCAACTTCTTCTTCATCTTCTTCTTCTCATTCTTCCTCTTATTTTCCTTCTTTTCTTCCTTTTTCTTCTCATTAATCTATTTTTTATTGT
The DNA here is from genome assembly GCA_029783825.1 of Sapria himalayana. Classification (NCBI taxonomy): domain Eukaryota; kingdom Viridiplantae; phylum Streptophyta; class Magnoliopsida; order Malpighiales; family Rafflesiaceae; genus Sapria; species Sapria himalayana. Next base: position 415,164 of record JAREIK010002653.1, read on the forward strand.
TCCTCTTCTTCTTCTCTTCTTCTTCTTCCTCTTCCTCTCTTCTTCTTCTTCTTCTTCTTTCTCTTATATTTCTTCTTCCTCTTCTTCTTCTTATTCTTCTTCTTTCTATTCTTTTTCCCCTTACTCGTCTTCTTCTTCATACTCTACTTTTTCATCTTTATCTTCCCCATACACTTCTTCTTCTTCTTTTCTTCTACTTATTCTACATATTATTCTTATTCTTCTTTTTCTTATTCTCCTTTTGCTTATTAATATAATTCTTCTTCTTCCTATTTTATTTTCTTTTTCTACTTTTTCCTTTTCTTCCTCTTATTATATTTCTTCTTCTTCTTCTTCTTCTTCTTCTTCTTCTACTTCTTTTTCATCCACTTCTTCTTTCTCTTCATCATCTTCTTTTTTTTCCTCATCTTCCACTTCTTCTTCTTCTTCTTCTTCTTAGTATTTTTCTTCTTCTACTTCATCATCTTTTCCGTCCTAATTTCTTATTCTTCTTATTCTTCTTCTTCATCATCTTTTTATTCTTTGTCATTTTCTTCTTCTACTTTTATTTCTTCCTCCTTCTCTTCTTCTTTTTTCTACTTGTTACTCTTTTCCTTCTTTTTATTAAACTAACTATTCTTCTTCTTCTTCTTATTTCTTTTTTTTTCATCTTTTTCCTCTTCCTCTTCTTTTTCAACTTTTTTTTTTCTTTTTCTTCTTTTTTTTCTTCCAACTATTCTTTAAATTATCATTCTCCTCCTCCTCCTCCTCCTCCTCCTCCTCCTCCTTCTTCTTCTTCTTCTTCTTATTCTTCTTCCTATTCTTCTTTGTAATCTTCCTCTTCTTCTTTTTCATTTTCCTCTTCTTCTTCTTCTTCTCCTTCTTCTCCATCTTCCTCCTCCTCCTCCCCTTCTTCTTCTTCCTCCTCCTCCTCCTCCCCTTCTTCTTCTTCCTCCTCCTCCTCCTCCCTTCTTCTTCTTCCTCCTTCTCCTCCTCCCCTTCTTCTTCTTCTTCCTCTTATTCTTCTTCTTTTTCACATTCTTCTTCTTCTTATTCCTCTTCTTCTTCTTTCTTTTCTTCTTCTTGTTAATCTTTTTTTTTCTTCTTCTTATTTTTGTTCTTCTTCATCCTCTTCTTTTTCTTATTATTCCTCTACTATTTATTATTCTTTTTCATCTTTTATTTCTTCTTTTTCTTATTATTATTATTATTATTATTCTTCTTCTACTTTCTTTCTTTCTTTCTTCTTCTTCTACAACTACTTCTTCTACTACTTCTTCTACTTCTCTTTCTGCTTTTTCATCATTTTCAACTTATTCTTCTTCTTATTCATCTTCTTCAAATTCTTCTTTGTTTTCTTCCTATTCTTCTGCAACATCTTCTTATTCTTCTTTTTGCTTTTCTTCTTCTTCTTATTTTTCTTTAACTTTCTATTTTTATTCTTCTTTTCCTTTTCCACATATTCTTTTTCTTCTTTTTTCTCTTCCTCTCCTTCTACATCTTTTTCTTCTTCTTCTTTGTCTTCTTCTTCATCTTATTCTACTTATTTTTCTTTTTTCCAATTTTTCTTTAGATACCACTTCTTCTTCTTCATATTCTTCTTCTTCTTCTTCTTCTTCTTCTTCTTCCCCTCCTCCTATAATTCTTTTTTTTCTTTTTTTTTCTTCTTATTCTTATTCTTTCTAATCTTTTTAATCATCTTTTTCTTTTTGTTCTTCCACTTCTTATTTCTATTCTTATTCCATTTATTCATCTTAATTATTATTCTTCTTCTTGTTCTTCCTTTTCTTCATCATCATCATCATCATCTTCTTCTTCTTCTTTTTATTCTTTTTCTTCTTTCTATTATTATTATTCTTCTTTTTATTCTTCTTTTACTTCGTCATCTTCTTTTTCTCTTATTTTTTTCTTTTTCTTCTTTTTCTTCGTCTTTTTTTTTCTTATTTTTCTTCTTCTCCTTATTTTTCTTTTTTATTTTTTTTTCTTCTCCTCTGCTTTCTATTCTTCAACTTCTTTTATTTTCCTATTTTTCTTCTTTATATTTCTATTCTTCTTTTTCCTTTTTTCCATCTTCTTTTTGTTCTTTTTCTTCTTCTTCTTCTTCTTCTTTCTCTTCTTCTTCTTCTTATTCTTCTTCTTCTTCCTCTTCTTCTTCTTCTTCTTCTTCTTCTTCTTCTTATCTTCTTATTTTTTTTTCTTCTTCTTTTACTTCTTCTTTCTCTCCTCCTCCTCCTCCTCCTCTTCTTCTTACTCCCCTTCCTCTTCTTCTTCTTCTTCTTCTTCTTCTTCTTACTCCTCATCATCATCATCTTCTTCCTCCTCATCCTCCTTTTCATCTTCTTCGTCTTCTTCTTCTTCTTCTTCTTCTTCTTTTTCTTCTTCTTTTTCTTATTTTTCTTTTTATGTCTATTCTTCATCTCTTCTTCCTTTTCTACTTGTTTGTCTTCTTCCTCTTTTTCGTCATCTTCCTCCTCCTCCTCATTTTTCTTCTTTATCTTCTTTTTATTCTTCTACTTTTTATTCCTATTTTTTTACTTCTTCCTCTTCTTCTTTTTCTTCTTCTTCTTCTTATTCTTTTTCCTCATCTTATTCTTTTTTATACCTCTTTTTCTTTCTCATCTTCTTCCTTTTCTTCTTTTTATTATTCTTCTTCAATTTATTCTACTTGTTCTTCCACTTCCTCTTATTATTATTATTATTATTATTCTTCTTCTTCTTCTTTTTCTTTCTTGTCTTTATCTTCTCTTTATTCTTCTTCCACTTCTTAAATCTTTTTATTATTCTTTCTCTTTTTCTTCTTATTATCCTTCTTTTCTTCCTTTTTAGCATCATCATCTTTTTCTTCCTCCACTTAATCTTCATTTCTATTTCTTGTTCCACTTTTTCTTTTTTTTTTCTTCTTTTACTATTGATCTTCCTCATATTATTATTATAATTATTTTTCTTCTTCTTCACTTCTTATTCCTATTATAGTTCTTCTCTTTATTCTTGTTCCACTTTTTCTTCTTCTTCTTTTACTATTGATCTTCCTCATATTATTATTATTATTATTCTTCTTCTTCTTCACTTCTTATTCCTATTCTCGTTCTTCTCTTTATTCTTCTTCCTATTTTTTTTTCTACTTCTTTTTACTTTTTTTCTCTTCTTGTTATTATTATTATTCTTCTTCTTCTTTTTAATCTTCTTTTTAATCTTTTTTTTTCTTCTTCTTGTTCTTCTTCCTCTTCTTCATCATGAACCACTTCTTCTTCTTTTTTGTCCACCTCTTCTTTTTATTCTTAGGTATCTTCTTCTTTTTATCCTTCATGTTTCTCTTTTTCTATTGCTTCTTCTTCTACTTATTTTCTTCTTCTTTTTCTACTTCTACTGCTTCTTCATATTATTTTTATTCTACTTCCTCTTCTTCTTCTTCCTCTTTTATTTCTACTTCTTTTTTTCCCATTCTTTTTCTAATTCTTATTCTTCTTCCTCTTATTCTTCTTTTTCTTTTTCTTCTTCTTCCCCTTTTTCTTCTTCCTCTTCTTCTAAACTTTTTCTTCTTCTTATTCTTCCTCTTCTTCTTCTTCTTCTTCCTCTTCTTCTTCTTCTTCCTATTCTATTTTTTTCTTCTTCTTTTTCTAGTTTTTTTCAAGTTTTTCTTCTTTTTTTTCATGTTCATCTTCTACTTCTTTTTCTTTATATTTCACTTCTTCTTTGTAATATTTCTCTTCCTCTTTTTTTCCATCTTCATATTCTTCATCTTTCTATTCCACGTCTTTTTTTTAGTCCATTTCTTCCCCCTAGTCTTCTTTTTCTTCTTATTCCTATTCTTGTTCTTCTTATTCTCCTTCCTCATCTTCTTCTTCCACTTATTATTCCTATTCATCATCTTCATCACTATCTTCTTCTTCTTCTTATTTATCTTCATTTTCTTCTTCCTCTTCTTCATCATAATCATCTTTTTCTTTTTTTTTCTCTTATTCTTTTTCTTTTTTTCTTCTTCTGTCTTTCTTCTTCCTCTTTTTCTGCTTCTTATTCTTGTTCTTCTTTTTCTTCTTCTATTTTTTTTCTTATACATCCTATTATTCTTCATCTTTATCTCCATTTTCTTCTTCTTTTTATTCTTCTTCTTTATCTTCTTCTTCTTGTTCTTCTTCATATCCCTCTTATCTTCTTATTAATCTCTTTCTTCTTCCTGATTCTTTCTTTCTCGTCTTCTTCTTAATAATCTTCTTCTTATTTTTGTTCTTCTTATTTTTGTTCTTTTTATTTTTTTTTTGTTCTTCTTCTTCTTATTTTTCTCTCTTCTTTTTTATTCTTCTTTTTTTCGTCCCCTTCTTCTTCTTTTTATCCTCTTGTTGTTGGTCTTTTTCTTTTATTTTTTTTCTTCTTTCTTTTTTATTCTTATTATTATATGTATTTTTTCTACTTTATCCTTTTTATCTTTTTATTTTTATTCTTCTTTATATTTTCTATCTTCTTGTTATTGTTCTAGTTCTCTTCCTCTTCTTTTTTTTTCATCTTCTTTTTCTTCTTTTTCTTTTTCTTCTTTTTTTTTGTTCTTCTACTTCTACTACTTCATCTACATCTATTTTTCCTATTCTTCTTCCTCTTCTTCAACTTTCTCTTTATCTTGTTCTTCTTATTCTTCTTCTTCTTTTTGCAATTCATATTCTTTTTCTTTTTCTTCTACTTATTATTATTCTTCTTCTCCTTCTTCATTTTCTTCTTCTTATTTTTTTCTAGTACATTTTGTTATTAATCTACTAGTTCCAGTTAGTATTTTCATTATTCTATTTATCTTTTTCTATTTCTTATTTTTCTCTTTCCTTTTCTTCTTATTCTTCTTGCTATTCCATTTCTTCTATTTTTTTTCTTCATACTATTATCCTCCCTCAACTTCTTTTTGTTTTTTTCTTATTTTTCTTATAATTTTCTTATAATTTTCTTCCTCTTCTTATTAATCTTTTTCTTATTCTTCTTCTTTTTCTTTCACTTCTTCTTCTTTTCATCATCTTTTCTTCTTCCTCTTCTTCCTCTTGTCCTTCTTCTTCTTCTTCTTCTTCTTTTTTAACTTCTTCTTGTTATTTTTTTTCTTGGTCTTCCTCTTCTTCTTCTTCTTCTTGTTCTTTTTCTTTCTCTTCTTTTTCTGTTTAATCCTTTTATTTTACTCATTCTTCTTCTTCTTATTCATTCTTTTCTTCTTCTTATTCGTCTTCTTCGTCCTCTTCAACTTTCTTTTCTTATTCTTTTTCCTCTTCTTAGACTTCTTTTCCCTCTTCTTCCTTTTTTTTATTCTTTTTCCTCTTCTTCGAGTTCTTTTTCCTCCTCTTCCTTTTTTTTCATCTTTTCTTCTTCTTCTTTTTTTTCTTCTGCTTTATTATTATTATTATTATTATTATTATTATTATTATTATTAAAGAAAACATAACCCTCTCTTGTAGGCGGAGGAAAACCTTTACAACCTCAGAACTCTATTTATAGGACATTACATTTATAGGTCAAGACCCAAACCAAAATAACCCAAAATACAGTAATTTATCCTTAGTTAAGTTAACTGTGGCAGAAGCCACTCTCTTTGTGTTCCTTCATATTTATGTAGCAGTGAACAAGCAGCAGCAGGTAGACTTTTCGCAGTAGCAAGTAGACTCTTTTCAGCAGCAGGTAGACTCATGACAGCAACAGGCAGCACTTTACATAGGTATATGCAGTATGTAAGATTTGTTCCGGCAGCTTCTTTTTTGTTCTCTCATCTTCCGTATTTTTTGTTCAGGCGGTTTTTGATAAATATGCTCCTTTATTTGAAGTTGTATCAACATCCGTGTGGAGGCAGCTCTTCTCATCTTCCCCATGCGTCGGACTCTCTCTTCACATACTTTCTAAAAAGTTTCCAGCCGTCTTCCTTCCTCGTTTATACATTGCTGAACCTGTAAAAAAACCAAAGAGAAAAAACGAACATGCCTACAAGATATCTTGGCACCCTATTATCCTTATCCCTTGTTAAACTTATACAATATTAGCACATCCTACAATTAGCACATAGATCAATATATATAGATATTGATCTATATATATTTTTAACTCTATTGATATGCACATAGATCCCTTGTTAAACTTCCAGCCGTCTCCCTTCCTTGTTAAACTTACACATAGATCAATATTAGCACATAATTAAACTTATACATATTTATAGATATGCACTATTCTGCCGAAATGCAAAATTAGCACATCCTGCAATGAATTCTCCTTCATTTATACCATGTTATTCTTCTTAACATCCTGCAAGGAAAGTCAAATACATATTTTAAGATATTCACTATTCTGCCGAAAAGCAGAATTAACACATTTATAACTCTAATCTGTATGCTTCTTTTTTAAATTCAATATTCTAAATTAAGATTTAAGTTTTATTTTATTTTTAAAGATGGCTCAACCTCCACCCTTCCATTCCATTTAATTATGAGGCAGAAAATCCTTGTAATGTCGAATTTCCGCACTATCAATCAGAAGGTTGAGACTTTGTCATGCCTTCGTGGTCTGTTTATTCGTTCTAATATAAGGAAATCCCATTTTATCTAAACATGCTATTCCCTTTAGGTTATTTGGCATGGATTTCGCATTATATTCTATATCTCCTCTAGTGGTGCCTATTCTAGATAGACTATCCGCTAAATTATTAGCTTCTCTATATATATGTGTTATTGAGGCCTTCAGTTCATCCAAAAGGCTAAGAATTACTTCTAGGTCCTCTTCATACCTCCATAATATTTTCTTATTGATTACTGTTTCAACTAATAATTTCGAGTTTACCTTAACTTCAATGTTTTTAAAGTTTAGCTGCTTACATATCTCTAACCCTGATTTTAATGCTCTAATTTTTAATTCTAGGGCCGAGGAGGCTCTACTAGATCTGGTGAAAGCTCTCTTTACTATCCCTGTATGATCTCTTATTACCCCGCCTCCTCCTGCTATTCCAGTGTCCCTGCTAAAACTCCCATCTGTATTAAGTGAGAGTTTGCCAACCGGTGGGGTATTCCACTGTATACATTTAGCCCATTGTTGTTTTATAACTTTATAAGTAAGGTCTCATTCTTTCTCAAGCATCTTTTCTTGTTTCATTTCCTCTATTTTTATAGGTTTTATTATTGATATATTACATATCTCCTTTCTAATATCTTTTATAATTTCTGTTAAATTCATCCTTCTATTTTCAAATTTACTTTTGTTTCGAGATTTCCATATGCACCAAATAATTAGATGTGGCAGTTTCTGATTAAGCCATTTTCTGGTGGGGCTTTTCGTATTTTCTCTTTCCCATTTGTTAACTTTATCTATTAATCCATCATCTATTTTACATATTCTTTTTCCCCTTCCATCTCTCTCCATATTTCTGCTGCAATAGGCCCATTAAAAATAAATGATCGGTTGTTTCAACCGCTTGTGAACAGCAATCGCATCTTGATGCCATTTTTATCCCTTTCTTTTGTATATTCTTATCTACCGGTATAGCATTCATTAGAGCCTTCCATGTGAAGGAACACATTTTTTGCGGGATGTTTTCTTGTCATACCCATTTAAATAGAGTTTGAGCCGATTTTTTCTTTCTGACCAGATCTTTTGCCGACTTGAGGGAGAAATTTCCTTGTGGTGTTAACGTCTATTTCCAGCCACTCTTCTTTAGTATAGAGTGTGAGTCTACTATCTCTTTTTGTTTTTCCATTGACTTCCAACTGTTCGAAGCTTTCTTAGAAGTCTTATTCTTATTATCTAAATATTTTACCCGCATATATTTAGCCCAAAGATTATCACTTTCTTTAAGTCTCCACCAGCCTTTGCAATCCCAGGCAGCTGCCGAGTCCTGAAGGCTCATTAGACCTAATCCTGCTTCCTCTTTCGGATAACAGATACTTTTCAAGTCCTTCCAGTGTAGTTTATTTCTACCTTGTTTTTTACCCCATAAGAAGTTAGCCATTTCTGATTCGTGTTTTTTAATAAATTTTTTAGGGGGATGTATAACTGATAAAATGTGTGTTAGTGTGCTTTGTAATACATGTGAAAGCAGCGTTATCCTTCCCCCAAATCCTAGGAGCTCTTCTTTCCATCATGCTATTTTCTTTCTTAGCTTATCTTGAAGGTAAGTTAGATATTCTTCCTTCAACCTCCCCTCATATATCAGACAACCTAGGTAAATTAATGCCCCTTTAATTACTGCAAAACCTGTGATATTTTTGATTTTATCTACTAACTTTAATTTTTCATTTTTAGCAAGCATAAACTGACATTTACTTTTATTTACCATTTGGCCTGTCTCTTTTTCAAATATTTGAAGAAGATCCATAAGATTCATTAAAGACTTTGTACTAGCATTAGTAAAAATTATAAGGTCATTTGCGTAGGCTAAACAGCTTATTCTGGGTGTATTCCTTGGTTGTCTGAATGTCATTATTTTACCTTCGGATATTTTCTTATTCAAGTTTGGTATTAATAGTTCTAAGTAGATATCAAAAAGAAGGGGGGATAACGGATCCCCTTGCCTTAAACTTCTATTTGGTTTAAATTCCTCACTTATCTTTCCATTTACCAGGACTCTTACCCAAGTACTTGAAATGCATCTATATATTAGATCTATGGTTAGCTCAGAGAAGCCGAACCTTCTCAGCACAAAACAAAGGGTATCCCATTCTACTCTATCGAAGGCTTTCGATAGATCTAGCTTGACTACTAAGTTTTTTCCTCTTGATTTACCTCCTATTTCTTTCATCATTTCTGATGCAAGTTTTATATTTTCAATCATTAATCTATTTTTAACAAAACCCGTTTGTTCCTGAGATATTATTGACGGTAAAATTAAGCTTAGTCTATTTTGTAATATTTTGCCAAAATTTTATAAATAGCGTTGCATAAACTTATTGGTCTATAATCCTCACATTTCTGTGGTGATTCTTTTTTTGAGATTAATACTATAAAAGATTTTACCCATGATTTTGGGATTTCCGCACCTACAAAAAAACTCGCAATTGCAGGGACTAGATCAGTTTTAACCGTATGCCAGTTTACCTGGAAAAAATAATTATTCCAACCATCAGGTCCTGCTGCACTATCTTTATCAAGACTAAAGACAGCCTCTTTAACTTCTGGTTCTTCTGGGATCAATTCCATTAAATGGTTTTGAGCTTCTGTGATGGTCGCCCTAATCTCATGCATTAGAGAATTGTCTGTCCTACATGACTGACTGCATAGTTGATTTTCAAAAAAAACTTTTTAAGAGTGCTCCTATTTCCTTTTCATCTTCTACCCATTTTCCTTCTTCATTTTTTAGTCCTTTAATTTTATTTTTTTGAGATTTTATTTTGGTCATATTATAAAAAAATTTAGTATTACGATCACCATCTTTTAACCATTTTATTTTTGCTCGTTGTTTCCAATAAATTTCTTCCGTGTGTAATTTCAATCTCAACTCTCCTTTAGCCTTACTTAGTTCTATCCGAGTTTCATTATTATTAGTGGAATCAAAATCTTGCTCCAGCTTGGCTACTTTTTCTTCTAGTTTTTTTAGCTCCTGGTTTAATTTCCCAAAGACCTATTTATTCCATGTTTTTAAACAAGCTTTTAGCCTCAGAAGCTTAATTGATAGAACTTGCATCGGCTTGCCCTCTGCTAGCTCTTTCCAAGACTCTTTGACAAGGCCTGCAAAGCTCGCATGCTTTACCCACATATTTTGGAATTTAAAATTAGACGTATTACCCTGGTTTCTTTGAATCGTGATAAGCAGGGGGCTATGGTCAGAACAAGTTCTATTTAAGTGTCTAAGCCCCGTAATCCCTTGTGAGGTGACCCACTTTGTGTTACACATTATCCTATCCAGTCGAGCCCAGATGACTCCTCTTTTTTGCCAATTATTGCACCAGGTATATCTCGAACCAGTGAAATCTATTTCTATTAGATTAGTATTAGCTATTATGTCATTAAATTGTTTCATGGCTACCGTATCCGGTGGTTTGCCACCTTTCTTTTCTTGAGGGATTCTAATTATGTTAAAGTCGCCTCTTATGATCCAAGGTGAATTTCTATTTGCTATATCTTTCATTTCCTCCCATAAAGCCAACCTAGATTGTTTATCATTTTTTGCATAAACTGCTGAAATTATTTGATCTGTGCTCTTATCTAATTTGAAATGTACTATTTGTTCGGTATCTTTTATTATTTCAATTTTCAGCTTATTGTGCCATAAAATCCAAAGTTTACTATTTAGGTTAGCATAAGCCTTATTAAATCCTAAAATTTCTCTATATTTATTTAGTTGATCTTGCAGGACCATTGGCTCTGCAATAATCATTAATGAGATTTTATGTTCTTTAATTAAAAGTCTTAATCTATTTATCGTGGGGCTATTAGCTACCCCCCTAACATTCCAATATAGGCATCTATCTATTAAAACCTAATTTAGCTTGGGCTCGAGTTGTACACTTAGATTCATAAGACATGTTAGCATATTTTTTCGTATTTCTTACTATTTTAGGAGTGTGAGTATTTTCATGCCTAATCTCATTATATTTTACCTGTTTTCCAAGCACCATGGCCATTTGCTTTAGGGCCTCCATGGATTGGGTTTTTGAGAGATTCTCCCAATCTTCATTATAAATATATATATCATCCTTTGCTTTCACCTCAGGCTCGTCTTGAGATACATCACCCTTGTGACTTGAAGGACAACTAAAAATTACCGATTCATCTTCAGGAAAGTCCAGAAGATCCTCGTCTATCCACGCATAATCTTCAAGTTTTTCTTTCAATACAATTCTTGTTTTAGATGTTTTTTTTATATTTTCTCTTGTGTTTTACCTCCTCCCATCCTTTATTTAAGCTAACATCCCCAAGTTAGTCTCTATCGGGATTACTTCTTCTTGAGTAATCTTTATATAATCTGGTGGAAAGCATGGGATAATTCCATTGTCCAGATCTCCCTTCGGTTGGGTATTTTGTTTGAGAAGAGGAGCCTCCTCTTTCCTTACCCATTTCATCACCTTCCTACCTCCTCCTTCATGCTGCTGCCCGTTGTTCTGCACATCTTCCCCCACCTTGCACGATAGATTTCATGCCCGAGCCTCTTACATCTTAGACAGTAAGGAGGAAGACTTTCGGGGATGACAGTTTGCCAAAACCCCTCGGCCTGGTCACCTTCACCACTACCTATCCATATTTTGTCGGGTGGTTTAGTTAAGAGGTTAAGCTTGACACATACACGAGCTTTATTCGGCCTTGACATGGTTACGGTGGCTTCATCACATAGCATGGGCTTTCCCAAACACGACGAGATTGCATAGAGAGATGTTTCAGAGAAAAAATGAAGTGGCAGAAACGACAATGTAAACCATAACGGGGCTATAGGCGCCTCTTCAAGAGGAGTAAAATCCTTTGTCCACTTCAGTATACGCATGGGGAAGCCGTCGACTTGCCATAATCCCCGCTGCCATAGGCGATATTGATCTTCCAGTAGAGAGCATTGCAGCACGACATATTTGGCGTCGAAGTCAGCAAATTTCACCTTCCACTTGGGCTTTAAATTATCGATAAATTTCTGAACTTCAATCGCACGAGGCCTACCGTGAGAGAACTTACCAACGAGCGTGTATTCGAAAGGTTCTAAGAGCCTTCGAGATTCTTCGGCAGAGAAGATGATAACCGGGAGCCCATTTTTGTTCCCTTGAGTCCGTGAAATCGGCGCGGTTCCCTTCACCATCGAGGCAAAAGACTTATTATTTAATAATAAGTCAGTTTTCTCCATTCTCACCTTGAATTGAGCTTGATTTGAGCAGCAATGGAGTGTTCTTCGATTTCTCTCTTCGTTGCACAAACTAGCAGTTACACATAATAACACTATGCAAATATTATATCAAACAACAATTCACGCAGCAATTTGCACAATAATTCACTCAACAATTCGCATAATAGTTCATCCAAGATAATCGCAAGAGAAAATCGCAAGAGAAAATCACAAGATAAAATCGCGAGAGAAAAAATGTCGAGATCACTCTTTTTTTCTTCTACTTCTTCTTCGTCTAATTCTTCTTTTTGTTATTATTATTATTATTATTTTGTTCTACCTTTTATTATTATTATTATTCTTATTCTACTTCTTCTTCTTTTGCCTCCTATTATTATTCTTCTCATTCTTCCTTTTCCTCTTCTTTTTCTTCCTACTTTTCTTTATTTCTTCTTCTTCTTTTCTACAACTTCTTCTTCATTTTCTTCTTCTATGTAAAGTAATTTTTTTTGTTTTTTTATCATCACCATCTTCTTCTTATTAATCATCTTCTTCATTTTGTTCTTCCTCTTCTTCTTCTTCTTCTACTTCTGCTTCCTCCTCCTCCTCCTCCGCCTCCTCCTCCTCCTTTACTTCTATTTCTTTCTTGTTCTTCTTTTAATTTTTCTTCATCTTCTACTCATTACGTTTATAATTCTTTTTTTACTCGCACTTCTTCTTCTTCTACTCGCACTTCTTCTTCTTCCTCTTCCTCATAATCATTTTCTTTTTATATTTCTTCTTCTTCTTCTTCTTCCTCTTCTTTGTGTTGTGTTTTTTTTTCTTCCTCTTTTTTTGTTTTTCTTCTTCGTCTTTTTTTTTCTTCTTCTTCCTCTTCTTTTTATTCCTCTTCTTTTCATTTTATTCTTTCTTTTCTTCTTCTTATTCTTATTATTACTATTGTTCTTCTTTTTCTTCTTTTTCTTCTTTTTCTTCTTCTTCTTTTTCGTTTTCTTAATAATAATAATAATAATAATATTATTATTATTATTATTATTATTATTATTATTCTTCTTTATTATGTACATGTTCTTCTTTTTATACATCTTTTTCCTAATCTTTTTCCTATTCTTCTTCATATTTTTCTTCCTATTATTCTTTTTTATCATCTTCTCACTCTTCTTTTTTTTCATTTTTTTGCTCTTCTATTGTTTCTTCTTCTTCAACTTTTTATTCTTTTTCTTCTTCCTATTCTTCTTCTTCTTCTTCCTCTTTTTATTCCTCTTCTTCTTATTATTTTTATAATTTTTTATTTTTTTTTTTATTATTCTTCTACTTTTTCTGATTCTTCTTTTTCTTATTCATCTTCTTCTAATACTTCTTCTTCTAATTCTTCTAGTTCTTCTTTCTTTTTTTTTTATTCTTTTTATTTTTATTTTTATTTTTCTTTTTCTTATTATGCATCTTTTATTTTTATTCCTCTTCTTTTTCCTCTTCTTCTACTTCATGCTTCTCTTCTTCTTCCTCCTCCTCCTCTACTTTTTGTTCTTTGGCTTGTTCTACTTCTTGTTCATGTTCTTCTTCGTCTTCATCTTTTTTTCCACCTCTTCTTCTTCGTCTTCATCTTTTTTTTCCTCCTCTTCTTATTCGTCTTCATCTTTTTTTTCCTCCTCTTCATCATCATCATCATCATCATCTTCTTCTTCTTCTTCATCTCTTTCCTATTCTTTTTCTTCTTCTTCTTGTTCTTCTTTTTCTTTTTCTTCTTTTCTTCCTTTTCTTCTTGTTCTTGTTCTACTTTTTTATACTCTTCATCATAATCATCTGCTTTTTCTTTTTATTTTTCTTGCACTTCTTCTTATTTTTTTTTCTTCATCTTCTTCTTCCATGTCTTCTTCATATTCTTCCTTTTCTTCTTCTTCTTCCTTGTCTTCTTCATCTTCTTCCTTTTCTTTTTCTTCTTCTTCTTCTTCTTCTTCTTCTACTTTTTCCTCTTCTTATTCTTTAACTTTTTTTCTTCGTCTAATTTTTCTTCTTATTTATCTTTATCTTTTTCTTCTTCTACCTTTTTTTGTTCACTTGCTTTTTCAATTTTATTATTATTCTTCTTCTTTTTCATCTCATTCATCATCATCATCATTATATTATTATTATTATTCTTCTTCTTCTCATTCTTCTTCTTTTAATTTCTTCTTCCTCCTCCTCCTCCTCTTCTTCTTCTTCTTCTTTTTCTTAATTTTCTTGTTCCTCGTTTCCTTCTTCTTGTTCCTATTCATCTTCTTCCTCTTCTTTATTTTCTTCTTCTATCTCTTCTTCTTCCCATTCTTCTTCTTTTTCTTCTTCTTTTTTCATCTACTTCTTTCTATTCTACTTCTACTATTTGTTTTCTTCTTTTTGTTTTTCTTGTACTTAATCTTTTTGTTTTTATTAATATTGTTCTTCTTTTTCCTCTTCCTCCTCTTCTTTATCCTCTTCTCTTCCTCTTTTTCTTTTTCCTCTTCTTCTCCCTCTTCTTCTTTCTCCTCTTCTTCTTTCTCTTCTTCTTTTTCCTATTCTTCTTCCATTTCTTCTTTTTGACTCTTATTATTATTATTATTATTCTTCTTCTTCTTCATCTTTTTCTTCTTTTTCTGCATCTTGTTTCTATTTTTATCATCATCTAAATTTTTTTCTTTTTCTTTAACTTCTTATTTTTCATCTTCTCAGTCTTCTTCTCTTGCTTTTTCTCCTTCTTCTTTCTTTTCCTCTTATTCTTCTTCTTTTTCTTCTTCTTCTTCTTCTTTTTCTGCTCTTCTTCTTCTTTTTCTACTCTTCTTCTTCTTCCTCCTCCTCCTCTTCTTCTTCTTCTTCCTCCTCCTCTTCTTCTTCCTCTTATTTTTTTATTCATCTTCCAATTCTTTGTATTCTTTTTATTCTTCTTGCACTCCTTCTTCCTCTTCTTTTTACTCATCTTCTTCTACTTGTTCTTCTTTGTCTTCTTCTTCTTCATTCTCTTCTACTTTTTTTATTTTTCTTCATCTTCTTCCTCTTTTAATTTCTCTTGTTATTCTTCTTCTTCCACATCTTTTTCTTCTTCTTATTATTCATCTTATTCATATACATCTTATTCTTCTTCTTTTTCCTCTTCCTCTTCTTCATCTTCTACTTATTCTTCTAATTCTTCTTCTTCTTCTTCTTCCTCCCTTTATTCTTCTCATTCTTCATCTTCTCCTTATCTGTATTCTTTCCTTGCTAATTCTTCCTCTTCTTCATACTCATTCTTTATCTTCTTCTTCTTCCTTTTCTTCTTCTTCTTCTTCTTCTTCTTCTCTTCCTCATTCTCCCTCTTCATCATACTCTTCTTCTCTATCTTCTTATTCTTTCTTTTTTTTTCTTTTTTATCTTATTCTTCCACTAATTCTATTTTTTTCATCTTTTTTTTATTTTTCTTCTTCTACTTCTTCTTTTTCATCTTTTTAATTTTCTTCTACTATGATTTCTTTTTCTTCTTTTTCTTCTTCTTCCTCTCCTACTTATTTTACTTTTCGAAATCATCATCTTCTTTTTCTACCCATTCTTCTTCTCTTCTTAATTCTTCAACATCTTCTTCGACTACTTTTTTCTCATATTTTTCTAATTTTTTTTATATAACTCTACTTCTTCTTTTTCTCGTTCTATTCTTTCTATTATTCTTCTACTTTTTTATTTTTGATTTCTTCCTCTTCTTCTTTTTTCAATCGTTTTATTTCACTTCTTATTTTTCTCTTAATCCTCTAATTCTTTTTCCTCTTCTTTTTTTCTCAAAATTCTATTCTATCATCAATATCTTCTACTTCTTCTTAGTCATCTGCTTTTTTTATTTGACTTTTTCTTATTCTTTTTTAACTTCTTCTTCTTCTTTTTCTTCTTCTCATTCTTCTTCTTCTTCTTCTTCTTCCTCTTCCTCTTCCTCTTCTTCTTCTTCTTCTTCCTTTTCTTTCTTCTTAATCATCATTATCATTATTATCATGATTTTCTTCTTCTTCTATTTTCTCTTCTTCTTCTTCTTCTTCTTCTCCAGTCTCTTCTACTTCTTCTTTTTCTTCTTTTTCTACTTCATCTTCGAACTCTTCTTTTTCGTCCTCTTCTTCTTCTACTTCTTGTTCCTATTCTTATTCTACTTTTTTTCCTTCTTCTTCTTCTTCTACTTTTTATTTTTCTTCTTATTTTTCTTCTTCTTTTTCTAATTCTTCTCCTTCTTCTTCTATTTCTAATTCTTCTCCTTCTTCTTTTTCCTCCTATTCATTTTTTCTTCTTTATCTTCTTCTTCTTTATCTTCTTCTTCTCATCTTATTCTACTTCTTCTTCTACATATTCTACTTTTTCTTTCTCTTCTTCTTCTATTCTTCTTCCTCTTCTTCTTATTATTATTCTTCTTCCTCCTCTTCTTGTTCAACTTCTTATTTTTGCTCATCATCATCATAATCTTCTTTTTTCTCATTTTATTCTTCCACTTCTTTTTTCTCTTCCTCTTTTTCGTATTTTTTTTATTCTTCCTCCTCCAACATTATTATTATTATTATTATTATTATTATTCTTCTTCTTCTTCTCCTTCTACTTTTATTCAACTTCTTCATCTTCTTCCTCTAACTTTATTTTTATTCTTCTTCCTATTTTTTTTCTTCTTCTACTTCTTATTCCACTTCTTCTTCTTCTTATTCTTCGTTCTATTATTTTTCTTCATCATCATCCTCTTTTTCTTCTTCTACTTATTCTTCGTACTCCACTTTTCCTTCCTATTATTATTCTTATTCTTCTTCTTCCTCCTCCTCTACCCCTTCTTCTTCTTCTTCCAATACTTTATTTTTTTTTGTTGGGCAAGGATTCTTCCTATACTTTATATTCTTCTTCTTCATATTTTTTTTTCTTCTTCTTCTTCCACTTCTTCTTTTTCTTATTCTTTTTCTAGTTCTCCTTCTCTTCCTCTTTTTCTTCTTCTTTTTCTTTTTTTTTCTTCTGCTATTTTAAAATTTATCTTCTTCTTATTCTTTTGTTTTTTTTCTTTTCCTTCTTCTTTTTTATTTTATTCGTCTTCTTCTCCATCTTATTTTTTATCATCATCATCATCATCATCATCTTCTTCTTCTTCTTCTTCTTCTTCTTCTTTCTCATTATCTTATTTTTTTTATTTGTATTCTTCTTCTCCTTCCTCTTCCTCTACTACTACTACTTCTTCTTCTTTTTCTTCTTCTTCTTCTTCCTTTTCATCATCATCTTATTCTTATTCCTCTTTGTCATCTTTTTCTTATTCTTTTTCCTTTTTTTCTTCATCCTCTTCCTCTTATTCTACTTCTTCTTCTTCTTATTCTTGATCATCATCATCTTCTTCCTAATCTTCTTCCTCTTCATCACCATCCTCCTCCTCCTCATTATCATCATCATCATCATCATCTTCATCTTCTTCTTCTTCCTCTTCTTCTTCTATTTCTTCTCCTTATTGTTCTCCTTCTTCTTCATCTTCTTCTTCCTCTACTTATTATTATTATTCTTCTTCTACCTTATCTTCTTTTTATTGTTCTTCTTCTTCTTCCTCCTCCTCCTCCTCCTCCTCTTCTTCTTCTACCTTTTCTTCTTTTTATTTTTCTTCTTCTTCTCCTTCTCCTTCTTCTTCTTCTTCCTCCTCCTCTTCTTCTTCTTCTTCTTCTTCTAACTCTTATAATAATAATAATAATTATTATTATTATTATTATTATTCTTCTTCCTCTTCTTCTTATTCTTTTTCTTCTACTTTCTCATCCTATTTTTTTGTTATTCTTCATCTTCTTCTTTTTCTTGTTATTCTTCATGTTTTTCTTATTATTCTTCCTCCTCTTTATATTATATTTCTTCTTCTTCTCCTTTCTCTGCACATGTGTACAAATGGGTAATCCACATTCAGCATCTAGTATATAGGAAATAGAAAAAGAAAAATTAATTTGTATAGCATAAATATGTGAAGAACTAGTCTCACTAGTCTTCTTTTTCTTCAGATCCTTTAAATACAACTTGTAGTTTATCTTCCAATGGCTAGTTTATTACAAAACAAACAAACAGACTCATTTGAGGCCTTTAGCATTGGGTTTGGGTTGAGCATTGGAATTTATTTTTCCCTTATACTTGCCTTTTCCCTTTTCAATAATCATGAATCTCTTTCTATTTTTAACCATATAACATGATTAGGCTGGGATTTAATATTCTGCTCAGTAGTTTTAAGCATCATATGCAGCTTAGAGATAGATCTGTCCATTTTATTCATATCATAGTTCATGAAAAATTGGAAATAACTATCAAAAAGTGAATTCAAGATCAAATCAGTTCCAAACTCTTGGCTCAATGGAAATCCAACCCTATCAATGTGCTCAATATAATTTTTTATTTTTAGAATATGAGCACTAACTGAAGCACGCTTAGCCATCTTGCAAGAATGCAATGCCTTGGTAGTCTCATACCTTTCTTTCCTTGATTATTGTTGGAAAAATTTTTTATGATTGAAGATCATATTATTAGCATCCATATTTTTCATATACTTCTGAAGTTTAGAACTAATGGTAGCTAGCATCAAGCATGCAACATCAATAGAGTCATTATGGTACTTCTCATAAGCATTCTTATCATCTCTAATAGCATTATCAGCTGGTTCTTTATAGAGAGGTTCATCCAGGATATTGAGCTTCCTTTCTTGTTTGAGAACAATTCTCAAATTCTGAAATTAAAAGAAAGTCCTGGTAAGTTTATCCTTTTCAAGGACTGATCGCAGTGACATAGTAGAATTATTGTTGTTAATGTTGGCCATCTATATTTAATGCAACGTTCAATAAGTATTTTGATTATGAAAATTCTCACTAAATTTATAATCCTCAATAATAATCATATTAATCTAGTGTCCTAAGATCTATATTTTACTCAACTTTAAGTCAGCTTTGGCATGACACTTGAAATTAAGTTATTTAGATAGGTAACTCTTACCAATTACATCTCATGCATTTCTTAGATATTTATGAGATTTTGACAACATTTGTCCAGGCATGTTAAAATCTCATCTAATGCCATTAGGCCAAAAACCATTTTGATAACTTAATAAAGTTTACCTATTTTTAAACACATGGACAACACCATTACTCATCTTGTCTCACTGATATCACATAATGTACTTCTACTTTGGTAGAACCCACATTAAAGTAAAATGTTTGACAAGTATTTAAATATGGATAACATGTTAACTTTAAATTTTATGGGAGGGATCTTGATTCTATTTTAATTTTTAGTTAATAGATCTTATCATATATCTAGTATCACATGCTCATGTAACACCATACATATCATCTCTTACATGCATATAATAAACGTATCATAGTATGGCCTTAATCTAGATTGATCTCCATATGCCAATATGAAGATCAATAGTCATTCCTCAGTAGTAAAAACCAACTACATGAAGTTGATTTGACCACCAACTTGTGTATAGACACATAGCTCCTCCATCATCATGGTGGGATTGCATGACTTCAAATGGCTTGCATTGTCTATCTTGTTTTATTACAACAATAAAAAAATTATAATAAATCAAAAACTGCATGCAAGCCGTATTTTATAATTACAACCCTTGAAAAAAATAGTAATAATCTACCAAACACATTGGCTAAAAAAAGTAACTCTCTACCAGTATCCACACATGAAAAAATAATGAACAATCTTGTTGAATGCTAGTTTAGATTCGTCTTCTCATAACGAAATAAAAAAAACTTAAAAAAATTAATGTTATAAATTAAATAATAACAATTTAAATTTAAATCCTTAAAAAATTCTTTTAAATGAATTTATTTATTAAAACTCATGTTCAATGTAACAAATTATTTATTTATTTAAATCATGAATTAAAACTTTCTCAAAATTCAAATTTAAATAATAAAAAATTGTTATTTGTGATCTAAAATAATCTCATCATTTTAAATTACTATAAAGAGTAAAAAACCATAACTGTAATTATTCATTTTTAATGTGTGACCCTATAGGTTCAATTAACATTGATAGTAGACCTAAATAACATTTTAATCCTACAAGTAATAAGTGTCTTCTTGCAAGACATTATGACCACCCAAGTTAAATGAAAAGCTCATAATCTTAGACAACCTTAATATAACTAATGACATAATCCTTTTGTTTCATGATATATTGATAGAATATAAGGCATGGGTAAAGTCAACCTTATATCGTTCTATCATTGATTACTCGCAACCGTATTAGACTAACTATATAAATGATATTGATCTCCATCAATTTATTTAAGCATGACCATACATTTCTCAGTCTCAATTGTCGAGGGGACCCAAAGATATCTCTCTTATAATAAGAGAGTAAAATTCCATCTTAATCGCTCATATCTTACTACATAATTTTTATTATGTTCAAGTATAACCTTTATAGTCATCTGATTAAAGACAATGTTAGATTATATAAAAACAAAATATTTTTTGTGTTGAGAATTTTAGTGATCTGAGATCAAATGATTTAATAACATAATATTAGAGATTAACTTAAAACTTTTGTTTTTATATTAAACTCAAGAAGGGTCTATCCATATATGTTCTCAACTAAAAGATATAAATTTGATTTGTATCTAAAACACATATTCATCCTATGAATATCAACAACACTTTATACTAATCTTACTTCATTATTATTCCCATAATAATAACTGATTAGAAATATTTAGAATAAATAATATTATTATTCATAGATATTATATATAATAAACAAGCAAATAATAATAATAATTAATTCTCACCAATAATCAAAATATCATGTCCATACGATAGTCTTAGAACACTATTACTAACATCTCCTAATAAAACTCCTTCTACTTTTTCTTCTCCTTCTTATTCTATTTCTTTTTCTCCTTCTCCATCTCCTTCTTCTTTTTTCTCCACATACTCCTCCTTTTTATTATCCTCCTCCTTTTTCTCTTTCTTTTTTTTTCTTATTTTTATTCTCATTAATTTTTTTCTTCTTTTCCTTCATCTCATTTTGGCCTTCTTATTCTTCACTTTTTGTTGTTTTTCTTCTTCTCCTTTTATTTTTAAATCTTCACCTTCTTCATCTTCTCCTTCTTCTACTACTTATTATTTTTCATAATCATCTTTTTTTTCTACTTTTACTCTTATTCTTCTCTTTCTTCTACTTCCTCTTCTTCTCATTCTTCTTCTTCTTCTTCTTTTTCTCCTCCTCCTCCTCCTCATTTTTCTTCTTTTATTTTGTTCTTCCTCTTCTTCTTCTGCTTCTACACCTAATCCTTCTTCTACCTCGCCTACTTTTTCTCCTTATTATCCTTCTCGTACACCATCTTCTTCTACTTCTCCTACTTATTTTTTTTCAACTTATCCTTCCTCTTCTTCTCCTTTTTCTACTTAATATTATTCGAAATTTGTTCTTGTTATCCTTCTCTTACTTCTTATTTTTCTTCTTCTATTTCTTCTGCTTCTTCTTTTTCTTTTTTTTATTCATTTTAGTCTTATTCTTATTCTTCTCCTCCTCCTCCTTCTTTATTTCCATCTTTTTTTGGTTGTGGTTGTTGTTATTGTTGTTGTTGTTCTTATTCTTCTTCTTCTTCTTCTTCTTCTTCTTCTTCTTATTCTTGATTTTCTTCTCCATCTTTTAATTCTTATACTTTTTCATCTTTTTTATTTTTCTTCTTATACTAATAATTCTTCTTCTCATTATTCTTCCTCTCTTTTATCTTATTCTTATTCATATTCATCATCTTCTTCTTCTCATCCTCCTTCTATTTCTCCTACTTATTCTTCTCCTCCTCCTCCTTCTTCTTCTCCTTCTACTTTTTCTTCTTCTTATTGTTCTACTTCTTCTTCTTTTCTTCTTCATATTATTCTTATTTTACTTCTTCTTCTCCTTCTCCTCCTCCTCCTCCCCATATTTCTTCTTTTTATTTGTCTTCACCTTCTTCTTGTTTTTCTTTATATTTTCTTATTTTTATTGTGCTTTTTCTTCTTCTTCTTCTTCTTATTCTTATTCTTATTCTTCTTCTTCTTTTTATTCATTTTTTTATTCATCTTCATCATCTTCTTCTCTTTCTTCTTCTTCTTCTTATTGTTCTACTACTACTACTTCTTATTATTCTTCTTTTTTTTCATTTCTTCTTATTTTTATTCATCATCATCTTCTTCTTCTTCATTTTCTTCTTCACTATCTTTTATCTCTTCTTCTTATTGTTTTTTTATTTTTTCTCCTTGTTCTCTTTCTCTATCTTCTTCTTCTATTTTTACTTCTTCTTCTACTTCTAATTATTCTCTTCCTCCTATTTCTTCTACTTTTCCATCTTTTTACTCTTATTATTATTATTCTTCTTCTTATTCTTCTACTTTCTCCTCCTCATCCTCCTACTTCATCATCTTCTTCTTTTTTTTCTTCTTCTTCTTAATATTCAACTTCATCTTATTCCCTTTCTTTTTATACTTCTTTTAATTTATTTTCTTATTCTTATTCTTCTTATTCTTATTCTTCTTCTCCATCATATTCTTCTTTTTATTCATCTTCTTATCTTTTTCTTTCTTCTCTTTCTTGTTATCATTCTCTTTTTTCTCCTTCTTCTCATTCACCTTTTTTTATTTTTTTTATTCTCCTCCTCTTCCTCCTTCTACTTCTTCATCTTCTTATTTTTCTTCTCATTTATTTTTTTCTTCTTCTTCTTCATATTCTTCTTCTTTTTCTTCTTAGTCTTCTTATTCTTGTTTTCCTTCATCATCTTCTTTTTCAACTTTTACTAGTCATCCTCCTCCTCCTCCTCCATCTTTTTCTTGGCCTCCTCCTCTTCCTCTTCCTCAATTTTTTCTTCTTCTTCTGCTACTCATACTTCTCATTCTTCTTCTTCTTTTTCTTCTTCTCCTTATTATCCTTCTTCATCTATTTTTTCTTTTTTTTTCTTCACCTTTTTCTTCTTCTTCTTCTTCTTCTTCTTCTTCTTTTTCCTTTTCTTGTTTTTTTTTCTTATTCTTCTTATTCTTCTTTGTCTTATTATCTTCACCTTCTACATAATCAGCTTTTTTTATCCTCCATCTTTTTCTTCTTCTTCAACTTCTTCTTCTTCTTATTCTTCTTCTTCTTCTTCTTCTTCTTCTTCTTGCTTCTTCTTTTACTTATTATTATTATTATTATTATTCTTCTTCTTTTTTTTCTTCTTCTTCTTCTTTTTCCTTCTTCTATTCCTCCTCCTATTCTTCTTCTTCTTCTTCTGCTTCTTCTTTTACTTATTATTATTATTATTATTATTATTCTTTTTCTTCTTCTTCTTCTTCTTTTTCCTTCTTCAATTCCTCCTCCTCCTCCTCCTCCAACTTTTTCTACTTGTCCTTCTTCTTCTTAATCTGATTATTATAATACTTTCTTATTCTTTTACCTATTCTCTTTTTCCTTCTACTTATTCTTCTTCTTCAAGTTTTTCTTGTTCTTCTTGTTCTTCTTCCTCTTCTCCTTCTACGTCTACTTCTTCTGCTCCGTCTTCTTATCCTTCTTATTTTTTCATTCTACTTCTCATTTTTCTACTTTTCTTCTTCATCTCTTTCTCCTTTTCCTTCTTTTTCTTTTCATTTTCTTCTTATTCTTCTCAATCTTGTGCATCTTCTTATTTTTCTTCTTCTTTTCTTTAACTTCTTTTTCACCTCTTCCTCCTCCTTCCTACTTCTATTCTTACTATTCTCTATATTCTTATGTATCTCATTCTTGTTCTTCTTCTCATTCTTGTGCATCTTCTTATTTTTCTTCTTCTTTTCTTTAACTTCTTTTTCACCTCTTCCTCCTCCTTCCTACTTCTATTCTTACTATTCTCCGTATTCTTATGTATCTCATTCTTGTTCTTCTTCTCCTTCTTCTATTTCTTATTCTTTCATTTCTTTTTCTTCTCTTCCTCCTACTTATTGTACTTCTATTCTACCTCTTGTCCTTATTCTTCTTCTTCTCATCCTTATTATTCATCTTTTTAACCACCTTATTAAAATTATTTTTTTGTTCTTTTTCTCTTTCTTTTTTTTCTTCTACTTTTTATTTTTCTCCATTTTTTTTCTACTTCTACTTGTTATCCTTTTTATTATTATTATTCTTCTTCATTTTATTCTTCTTAATTTTTTCCATCTTCTTTTTCTCTTCCTTCTTCTTCTACTACTTTTTCTTCTTCTTCTCCTCATTCTTCATATTTTTCTTTTTCTGATACTTCTTATTCTCCTTCTTCTTCAGATTATTCTTCTTCTAATTCTTTTGTCTATCTTCTACTCCTCCTACTCCTTCTCTTCTTATTCTTCTTCACCTTCTCTTGATTTTCATTTTGTTCA